>BMAV01023068.1:394312-494459 GCA_019973955.1 Trichonephila inaurata madagascariensis | reverse complement strand
AGGGGTGAACACCCTAAAAGAGTACTACTATTACACCAAGTCTCGATCCCAAATGAATTTCCTTAGTCGTGCCCTCCCCTTGTCAGTTCAAAATTTTTAAACTTAACACTGGTGCAAAATAGGCATTAGTGACACACGAGATAGGACTAAAAAAAATATGAACAAAATTTGACTCACTTCTCAAAAAGATTCACCATTCCCGGGCTAGACACTCAACGCTCGTCGTTTACTATCTTGGTGTGAATGTGGCTGTAGAGTGCTCCGTTAGTAAAATTTAACTCACACTTACGCAAAAACAAAATTATTTTCGGAACAATTAGCAAAGAATTGATCTCTCTGTGTAAAGTAAAAAAAAAAAACATTAAGCAACTCAAATTTGAATTTCAAAATCGCTGAAGTTAATGGAAGTGTTTCGTCATTTAATGACAAAAATATTGCTCAATTATATTTTATAAAATAAATATTACTGTGGTGTGATTTTTTTAATTAAAATTTTATCTATTCCCTTTTGTATTGTATTACGGCGAACATATTTCGAAATGCTTTGCGTTTTAATTAAATAATAGTTAGAAAAATAAAATTCAGTATGAAATCATTTTTTTAGATCGTTTTATTTCTCTCTTTTTCTCTCTTTATACATCAAGAGAACAAGAGAAATTTAATAATATTTTGCTTCAATTATAAATATATTCTTATAAGTAATTGCGTTAGGGCTGATCGAAGTATCAAAAAGGCATTTCTTAAAAGTTCTTTCGGAATATTTAAAGTTTTTTGATTTAGGTCTGTAATAGATTAGTTATTTCAATGTTTTATTTCTTTTTATAATCTAAAGAGAGATAAATTTAGTAGAATTATTATAAATACATTTTCAAAGACAGCATGTGTTAATATTTAAATGTTATTCTAAAATATCCCAAAATAACATTTTTTGAGGAAGCTAAGAGACAGGGTTTTATTGGAATGAGAAATATAATGTATTTTTTATTACAGAATAACCATGAAAATACTCTAAAACACATAAACTGTATAAGATCATAAGGCGAATTAAATGCACGGTTAGAAAAAAAATGTACTATTGACGTGGAACAACAAAATTAGTGGTGTAATGGAGAATATTGAGCCGCCCCCTCCCCCCTCAAAGTCAGATTTTGGACCCCAAGTCGGATCTTACGTACTTAGCATTATTCAGGTTTCGGGTCCCCTAGAATCCTGCACTTCCCCCTTCGAGATGCGGGGATTGCGGGGGTGTACGTTACGCCACTGAACAAAATGTATATTCGTCATTTCCCTGCATATCGAGAGAAAAAACGATGGCGCGCCACCATTGAAAGAATGATTGCTGAAGTACAATTTTTACAAAATTTGGTATTCAAAGGAACTAGTACGAAGTTGAGATAATGGTAATTTTTTAAAGGCAGTATAGATATCGTCCAAATTTGATCTAGTTATTTCAGAACACCTTAATAATGTCAGTAAATGCAAAAATAACAGAACCCGTATTCCACACTAAGTAGGGCAGCATTTTCAAAATGAAATAATTATAATTTAGCTGAATCTATTCGTAATGACATTAGATCAGATATTAGTGACATAGAACACAAAACGTTTGTAATTAGGTGTGTGAGCACTACTGATGGTATGGTATATATTGTAGAATTTTTTCTGGGAAATTTTAGGAATAGGACACAAGAAAGGCTTTCAGATTTGGACACATATCCCTATTGAATCCGACATCTCTGATAAAATTGATTTTACCAGAATTATTGACAAATTTGCTTCTCTCTCAGAAAGCCAGAAAAATTATTTTATAATTAATTGTTAAGTAGCCTTTGTAAGACTGATTTATATACATTTCGTTTCACGAGATTTATGCTTTAGTATTTTATTAGATTATGCTTTATGAGGGGAAAAAAACTGTTGTTTTGCTTTTCTAATTATAAAATGTATCTTTATTTCAAATGTAACATTTTTGCTTGTGTATTATTTTGTTTGTTTTGTTCGTAATGTGGCTGTACAATCCTGCAAAACAAACCTTGTCTGTCCTCTTGGGTGCTAGTAGTGGGAAGCCATTGAATTCCACGACGACATTTCGTGTAAGAATTGAACGCATCGATTCTAGATTCCCATGACTGTCATTGGATTCCGACTGATGCAAGTTACAATATAGTGGAATAAAAAACTGTACTCTCGACAGGCTACGTTACCGTGGATTTCGACTTACGAGGACTTCGGATACGAGGTATAACACGATCTTCTCACAATCAAACAACATTCAAATGCGATTTCTGAATGAGGAACCCGTTGCGTAAGTTTCCTGTTATAAGGAAATTGATGTACTGATTATACTCCTTGCGTCCTTCAAAGGCGCTTAGATGTTAATCTTTTACACACATGTAATAGCTGTGTAGTCTATGGCAAAATATTGGAACTAATTTTTTTAACGATTTTATATAAACTGAGTACATAAATATACAAATTAAAATTAAAATGGCTTTTCTCTTTTTAAAATAAATAATAATCCTCGCTAAGAAATGTGCCTTACTTTCATCAGTATGAAAAAGAAATTGCGACCACATAGTTGCATCCAGTCCCCCAAACTTTAAAAAAACATTACATAGGAAAGATCTTCCACCGGCAAAAGAAAATAAAGCTGATGAAGTCAGATGAATGAAGATGTGGTGAGAAAGTTTTCTCTTTTTACCGCTCGAGAAGTACAAAAGGGGAAAAGCAGGTCGTTAACCCAAACTTTTTTTAAAATCAGAGAGCTGCGAAACTTTTTAATGAAACTATTACGGGAAAAAAGGTAGTTTTTCTCTGTATTTTCTAAGGAGTATAATAGTATATGATGTTTATTTTTCATATTTTGTTGAATACATACTCTGGATAAAGAGTTATTTGAAAGCATATTACATATATATATATATATATAACTAATCTACTTAATATTCACTTCTTATTATGCAATAAATTATTATATATGCTCTTAAGAGATTTAGTTTTTGCATAATAAGGTATTTAATACAATCACTCTTCAACAAAGAACCAACTTTCCTACTTTTATATCTAATTTATTTTCAGATAATAGATATTAATTACTATTAATTAAAAATGTTTTGTTTGATATTACAGTTGAAGTACAACTTATTTTTGACCTTAGCTTCCTTCCCTCATCAACTTTTGGCATTTTCTCCAGCTTAAAAGTCTCTAAAAAGGAAATTTGAGTAAAAACGGTAACTTTTAAAAACTATTATTAATGAAATGGCTCAGTAAATACAATATTAAGAATTTCTTTTAAATCCATGCCTTTTTTAATAACTTAAATGTATGTTGTCTATTAGTGAAAACTGTTTAATTTCTATTTAAAAAGACAGCTCTTCAACATTTAAAGATATGAGATTTATTGAAAATAGAATACTGAAATTTATTTAATCGAAATTTATTCACTTTAAAATAAAAAGCATGGAATTGTCATACCCCTTTTATTTACAGTAATTATTCATTTTTTTTGACCGAAAAGCTTATAATTAAAGGTTGGCGAAAGGGCAAATTTAAAAGGGGAAAAAAGTCTTGTCATCGGTAATTATTTTTTATAAATGTAATAAGATATTACACAGTACTTTCATGTACACGTACAAAAAATTGACAATATCAATTATAAAGTGCTAAGCGTAATGTATAAGTGAACTTGCCAAATACCTAAAACATTGTACAAATATTGAATTTGAGCAGTTTTGTGTTAGTTTACTATTTTCCTTTAACTTATTGTTCTCTGAGGGTGACCTAAAGACACTATTTGTGCCACTGATTTTTATGCAATAAACTTTAAGGAAATTGATAAATTATGCTTAAATATATGCAAATTTTCCTAAATAAGCGTTCAGATAGAATTTGTCTGGTTTGAATTTTCTGATTAGAAATTTTTTCTTTCAAGTAGGCAATATACAGAAAGTAATTATATTCGTCATTCTTAATTGCAAAAAGTAATTAATACAGTGTACTTTTAATAAAGTGTTTAACTTTTAAAATAAATCTTTATTAATGATTTTTAAATTATAATTTTATGTAATAACAAACATCAATTATCAGATAAAATTTTATTTAAGTAGACACTGAATCTATTCCTTTTCTCTACGACTAGTAAGAATGATTATAAGATAACAAGATAAGATGTAAACTTAGGGGATCGTCACTCAGGTTTACTGTAACTTTTGTAATGTATCTTTAACACTTAATCTCTTAAGGGGATGGTGGACCATTGAAACTAATTTCTTAAATTGTTAACTTAATTAGCTGAAAATGGAATCAATATAGTAAATGATTATTATATTTCACAATTTAAATATATTTTTAAAAAAATATTTTAAACTGATTTTTTTTTAAAAGGAATGAAATCTTTTAAACAATTTTTAAAAATGCTCCTTGCGCATTAGTTTTTGAGGTATGTACATCATTTTTGTTTTATTTAGATATGAACTACAACAAAATATATCTGTACATGAATTTTTAATTCAGAATAAAATTTGATGAAAAAAAGATAAATTATTTATATTATATGAAATATTTCACAAATATTCTCACATTCAAGGTATTCAAAACAACACAAAATCTGATCCATTAAATGTTTTAGAAAACTAATGCACAAATTTGTGAATTATATCATCTTTCATAAGTAGTGAAAATTTCAAAAAGGTATGACGTAATTTGAAACGCAAAGAGCATTTTACGTAACAATGAAAATAAAAAATTGTGCGAACTAAGAAAAGTGCATTTTAAACATTTATTTCAGTAAAATAGAAAAAAATATTCAGTAATTATTAATCAAAATGACAAAATTCAATGATAGAATTAATCTATGAATTATAAGGAATATTATTAGTATAAAAAATCAAAATCGCAATTTTAAACAAAATTTGACATTGTGAAGGTCCCCCATCCTCTTAAACGTTCCGCAATTCAACTTTAAGGTATCCGACTACGTTCGGAACCATGATTTTGCAAAAGCGTATAAATGGATAATATTTATGATATTTAGTGTCACTTAAATTAGAAAATGTATATAAAATTGTTTTAAGAATAGTATTACAATAAAAAATTATTTAACTACAATATTTTGATCAAAAATGAACATAGAATGACCCATTTTCAAAATATTCTCCTTTTGTGAAAAATGTTTCTATTATAATAATATTTCGCCTGTATATAACTCAGACCTCTGTACAGAGGCTCAACTAAAATTTTTGAATATATAATTTATAAGTGGGTTTATCCATGTTTTACGACAACAGGGGGGAGAAATTTTAAGAAAAAAACGCCGATAAATATTTCAAATGGTTGTAACTCGGAAAATAATGGAAATTTTTCAAAAATCATGGTTGAGCCTCTGTAGAGATGTCTGAGCTATATACAGGCAAAGCATTATTATAATAGAAGCCTTTTTCACAAAAGGAGAACATTTTGAAAAAAAGGTTATTCTAAGTTAATTTTTTGCCGAAATATTGTTTTTAAATAAATTTTTTTGTCAAAATGTCCTTAAAACCATTTTATACATGTATTCTAATCTAAGTGACACTAAGTATCATGAAAGTTATCCAATTATGCGCTTTTCTAAAATCCCGGTTCCGAACGTAGTCGGATACCTTAAAAGTGTTGTTAAAAATCACTATCCTTCTAATTTTACAAGCGAAAACTGAGAAAAATTACTAGCATGAGATCATCGAATTCCATCAATAAGTGTCAGTATCGTTACAGAAAAAGAGGGAGTAAAATACAGAATTGTCCCATTATATTTCGGTGAAAAAAATTGTCAGGTCATCTGTGTTCGACATTACCGTTTCCAATATTTGACATGGATAATATTGTTTGCCTATTGTGAAAGTATGGTCCGGAGTTTTCTTCTGACCAGTTCATATATAAAAGATTAAGAGGAGAACTACGACCGCCTCCAGAGGCAAAGAATGAGATATCGAAGGAAGTGAGATATTGTTAAACGTCTCCATTGTACTCATCAGGGTGATTCATCCTCACGCTGTGCCAATCCAAACAGTGGAGGGAAAAGCGGGAGGAAAAAAAAAGATGATTGGAAGAAGAAAATAGAGAGAAAAGCGGAGCAGATAAGAAGCGAGGAGAAGAGAATGATAATAATAATAATAATAAAAAAGAACCCGAGTGCGAACTTCAGTAAAAAATAAATGACCAGAAAGACAGATTGAAGGAAGAAGAGAAAAAGTGTTATCAGTAAAACAGGCGAAGTTGGGTAGACGGAATTGTGATACATTAGAAGTTTCAGGTTACGCGACACAGTCTGTCATCGTCTGGTGTGACCTCTGACCTGTTGGGATAATGGGCACCACGAGGATTGTGCCCAGAACCACCTCTTGGATGCTGCCTTTCGTTTAAACGATGTTCAAAAAAAAGAAAAAGAAGACAGAGGTAGGGATTGAAAGAGGAAATGGATAGAAGAGGCAAAAAATATTTCTTTTTAATCGGCCTAATGTCTTGTTCAGAAGCATACGGGTCGGTTAAAGATTTAGTTTATATGTGTCAGAAATGCGATATGTACACTCATGGACAAAAAAATTAACGCACCAAGAAATAATTGGGGCATCGTAACGAAACTTGGCATGAAGGTACATATCGGGGAGATGTGCAAATGTTAAGAAATGCAACGTGATTGTGCATTACGTACAGCCGGTAGAGGGCGTTTAACGTCGTTCTCCGTTGAGTATAAAACAGGTAACCAAAGCTTGTTTGAGTGTACTGAATCCCTTACAAAGCAAGAGATGAGGTAGACATGCCATTATGCCATTTTTGAAGACAATATGAGCTGCTGTCGCAGTTTGAGAGGAAGAGAATCATCGCCATGATGGAAGCTGGGTGGTCAGCTAGACGAGTAGCTCGCCAATTAGGGCGCTCTGACTGTGTTGTGAGGAGGTGTTGTGACCAGTGGATCCGAGAGATGTCATTTACACAAAGACAAGGCTCAAGATGCCCTCGACAGACCAGTCATCGAGAAGACTGCCAAATTGTAAGAAATGTTTCCGTACAGCCAACTGCTTCATCGGTCCCCATCCAGGCACAGGTAGCACCTTCACTAGTTGCACCCGTGTCTTCTCGAACCATATGAAGGCGCCTGGCTGAAGGACATTTGGGATCACGGCACTCATTACGTGTGCTGCCCTTGACGCCCACCCATCGACGCATTCGTTTGGAATGGTGCCGCACACGAGGAAACTGAACTGCAGCGGAATGGAACAAGGCTGTCTTTAGCGAACGAATCCAGATTCAGTCTCAACAGTGATGGCAATCGTGTTTGTGTGTGGAGACCCCGTGGTGAACGCCTCAATCCTGCCTTTCCTTTACAGCGACACACCCCTCCCACAGCTGGTGTGATGTTATGGGGTGCCATTGCCTACAATACACGGTCACCCCTAGTATTGATTCGTGGCACTATGACAACCCAGCGGGATGTCCATGGCATCCTGCAATTACATGTGTTACCACTCATGCAATGGCTCCCAGGAGCCATTTTTCAACAAGACAATGCTCGGCAAGGGTGTCACAAGACTGTCTCCCCACTGTTACTACCCTTCCTTGGCTTGCCCGATCCCAGGATTTGTCTCCAATCGAGCATAACTGGGATCATTTGGGACAGCGAGTTGGGCATCCCACGAGTTTGAACGAACTAGAGGCAAGGTTACAGCAAATATGGAACTAAATGTCTCATGACATCATATAGTACTTTTTTGCCTCAATGCCCGATCGTATCACATCGCTATATATAGAGGGGGTTCAACAGGGTATTAAATCCTCCGTTCTTTTGCATTTTTCTCTGAAATTAATGATCCTTTTTCTTTGATTTTCTAATCATTTACTTTTATCAAAGTGGTCATTACGTATGTAAAATTTCGTTTCATTTTGACGACTTCTTCTTGGTGCGCTAATTTTTTTGTCCATGAGTGTAGTTTAACCCTTTATTTACCGACAGTACTTATAAGTACCCTTTCACTTTAAAATTACACAGAATAACCATTTTCACGAATACTCTGACGATACTTAGCAGGAATATTCTTTTAAGTCTACTCTTCCAAGATATATGGCAGCACGGGTTCTATGATGTGCCATTTAGCAGGGAAGGCGAATAGTTTTATAGCAGAAATTGCGTTTTCAGCTGACGGCGTTACCAGCGGATTGCGAAGATTGTCATTTTTGTTCCGAAAAAATTGTTGGTATCAAAAGGTAAATGTCTTTTTTTTTCGTATGATAATGAAGACCTTAGAAAACGATTTGACTATTTATTGTAAGTGAACAGTGTATATAATTAATTTTACAGTTAAATATCTTTAATTAGTTAGCTCTAACTTATTAAATTTTTCAAATTTGAGTATTTTGTTTATGTACATCCCTTAATTTTCAATATAATGATTTAAAAAAAAAATTACATGAAAAAAACTGCAGTAAATCATAAAGCAGTAGATAAAGGGGTAAATAATCAATCCTTCGCTGTTGAATAAGTTAGAAAATTTGCTATGAATGTGTATGCTAGTGGATATTATTTATTGCCTTAAGATTTTTGGGTATACGTCAATAACAACAAAATAGTTAGCTGTGTTGAAGCTATGCAAGTTCCAATAAGAAAGATCTCAGCGTACTTGGATAGGTATATTTGGTTATAGATATGGAACTTCGTGCAACATTAATAAAAGTAAAAATTATACCTTGTTATAAAAAAAAATCACAGTAGATTATAATAATGAATAGATTTTATAAACTAATTTTTTTCCAAGTTTCCGGGGCTATTTTTAAGACAAGTACTTGCAGACTTCTGGAGAATGGCGAATTATCCCATTTTAGAGTAATATGTCAAAAGTAAATCTAAAATATTCAGTGTATTATAAAGGAAAATATGTGACACAAAAATAAATTAATAAATAATTAAAAAAAAAACAAATGTGTCTGGATACGAACAAATGTCCGGAATCTTTTCAGCTGGAATAGAATAAAAACAGAAATTAACAGCACAGCGTTATCTGTTTAGTTTTATGAGATGGACTAAGTTATTTTTATGAAATATTTTAATTGCGCTTGAAGAAGTAGGCTGAATATCAATAAGTTAAATGCTTCTAATTTCATTTTAATGAATCAAAAATTGTTTTGAGTTCCCATGTGCGCAGTTAAATTCTACCTGTAAATAAAGTGAAACCATGTCTATAAAAATATTTGTATGCACTAATTAAATAAGTAATATTAATTCGCACACACAATATAAACTGTACAACTACAACGAAAACAGCAATAATTTACAATCTTACAGTTAAATTTTGATAGATTAAGGTATCCGACTACGTTTGGAACCATGATTTTAAAAAAGCGCATAAAGGGACAATTTTCATGATATTTAGTGTCACTTAGATTAGACTACATGTATAAAGTTGTTTTAAGAACATTTTGACAAAAAAAAAATTATTTAAATACAATATTTTGGCAAAAAATTAACTTGGAATAATATTTTTTCAAAATGTTCTACTTTTGTGAAAAATGCTTCTATTATAATAATATTTTGCCTGTATATAGCTCAGACATCTTTACAGAGGCTCAACTATGATTTTGGAAAAATTCACATTATTTTCAGAGTTACAACCCATTGAAATAATTATAGGCGTTTTTTTCTTAAAATTGCTCCCCTCTGTTGTCGTAAAATATGGATAAACCCACTTCTAAGATATATATTTCAAAAATTCTAGTTGAGTCTGTAGAAAGGTCTGAGCTATATACAGGCAAAATATTATTATAAAAGAAGAATTTTTCACAAAAGGAAAACATTTTGAAAAAAGGTTATTTTAAGTTAATTTTTTGCCGAAATGTATTTAAATCATTTTTTTTTTGTCAAAATGTCCTTAAAACAATTTTATACATGTATTCTAATCTAAGTGACATTAAATATCATGAAAATTATCCATTTATGTGCTTTTTTAAAATCACGGTTCCGAACGTAGTCGGGTACCTTAAGTTTAGTTGTCGATATTACACTTTTTTTAAAAATGTATCATGTGGCTGTGGTAGTCGAGGGATTATGATCACACAAGTTCGCAGTTGGCATTGTTTCTATAGAGTCACGGGCTCAAATCTTGATGTCACTAAAGATCACCCGAGGGTAGGGATTGCTGCACGTTAAATCTGATGAGGTCTTTGTCAGTCTTTATGTTTTCGCGATATGAATTTTGCAGTGGGAGGTACCAGCTCAGATGTCGTCCTCGTCACTTGATTGTGGCTCAAAATCACGAGGTCTGTCACTAATAGCCCGCGTGTTGCTTCTTCTGAGAGAGACTGTAATGAAACCAATCAATTAAGAAGATTTTAATACATTTAAAAAATTTTGCGATATACGTTACGAAACTTTAAAATGCTTATTTAAGAAATAAGTGAGGAATTTAGTTCATTCTACGAAATCAAAGAAGCGAACCAAAAAAAAAAACTATATGCTCCACCTGAAATATAGGCGAGAGTCGAGTATTATGGAATATCATTTATGTTTCAATAAATAGCTTTACAGGTTTTTGATAAAAATCCCCAAAGAGTCATCATGGATATATACTATAAGCAATAATAAGGTTAATACCTTACTATTGCTAATTTTTCAAAAAATATTTATTTTTTGTTGTTAGAAAAAATTATTTTCTTAAAAAATGATAAATGGAGAATAATATGGAATTAGTCAGGTAATATGAAATAGTTAGTTTAAACCACCAGAAAACCATAAAAGCCATATTTTTAAGAATACGTGAAAGCCATTTCTATTTCGAATTTGTTAACAAAAGTCGCAGTCCAGTACAGCCAAGGTGAGCCTACAGAAAGAAGCTGGAGCATTGAATTCAAATTTTCTCTCGTTGATCTTCAGAGAATTTTCCGTTACAGAAGATACATCCAATGTGCCTTTGGTTGTTGATTCTTCAGTTGATGGCAGGAAGTCTATTATAAATGGTACATTAGAATAGAACGCTTCGGGTATTATGGAGAATATATCTAGTATTCTATAATCCATAATACCTGACACGCCATCTTCGAAAATGAACCTTTTAAATGAAGGGAAAAACAATGTCAGCTAAAACACAACTACAGTATTACACACACAGAAACTTCAATTCTTTTAGTGTACATTATGCTTAACTTTAATGTTCAAGTCATATGTTTACTATTAGGTTAAAATGTTTGAAAACCTATCTGCAAAATCTTTTGAAAATCGCAAAACACACTTTATTTTTCAGCGAGCGGTATGGCAACAAGTGTTCAAGTCTCGCTGCAATGTATCATGAGAGTCTTCAGTAGCTCAAGGCTTTCTCGCGCATTAGCAGCTAAAAACAGAACCAAAACCTAGGTATTCCATATTACCCGACTATTCCATAGTATTCGACTCTCATATGCTTCTCGCCAATATATTTATATAATTACCTCTTACCTTATTTAACTAAATATGAGACAGCATGTATTATTTTTTCTTTTTCCACCAATATAAATTAAAGTGGATTCTTCAAAAATGATAGCAAAAAATATTCTAAATGCTTTTAACTATGTAAGAAACAGATTTCGAATTATATTCAAGAAAATGATCATTCATAAGTTCAGCAAATGCATTACTTATCAGCATTATAATTTACACATAAGCAAATAAATATATTCTAATGATAAATTCCCCTATTTTTGTAAGTTTTCATAAATTTATAATTCTTTTAGTGGTAATTTTTATTTATTAAATATTTGCACCAATTTCTTATATATTGAATGATGAAAGATAATATTTCTCTTACTTCAGAATAAATTTAAGTGTGATAACATATTAAGAAAATTAAAATTGATTTTATTTTAAAATTCTTCTTTGTATATTTAGGAATATTTATGAATACTTTCAAAGAGCCATAATCAATATATCTTTTTCCTTTACACACTTCCTTCGGTTGCAAATGAAAATAACAAATTATACACTTATAAAGACTAAAAACAGGAAAAAAACATATAAAAAAAATTCTGCAATTTAAATTGTATAATTTGTCGAGCATACCTATTGACTTTGCTGTCGAAAAACTTAATAAGACAACCCTAAATGAAAAAGGCAATTATTTTCTGTCTCAAAAGCAAACATGATATCCACCGGAATTCGTCTGTAAATTATGAATTTTGAACACAAATTTTTGCTTGCAGTAAATTCCCCCGATTTCGGAAATTGAAAATTTGCAATACCTTTTATTCATTGCATAACTAAATTTCGTGAATATTCGGGGTATTTTAAGCGTGAAATAACGTTTGAAGAGGAATCTGAATAGGTATTAAAAAAACAGTCAATGCATATGCATGTATATATATATTTATATATATTTTTAAAACTAAATATTTTCTTCAACAACCATGATCTTCAAAACAAATTGCATTTATGTGAAGAAAAATTGAAAGAGCAAATAAAAGCAAATAAACTGGAATACAGACGTAAAAAATTTAATTGGTTCAATTCATAGGGAGTAAAAAGATTTTTAAGATGCGCGTGGGTTGGGTTGAAATTTAATTTCAAGTATGTGAATAACAGTTTAATTGATTATTTTTGTACTGGCAAAACCTCATCTCAAGCAAGCATTTTAAGCAAAACCACATCTCAAGCCAAGACGGTTTAATATAAAGCAACACCCAGCAGGAATTGAGAGCTTGCAGAAGCTACGGGTATTTTTTGGTAAGATTTAATTCGATTTTAAATTAGCATCACATTCTAAAACAGCCCTAAGGTAATCTGTGATAAACCTCGTAATTTTAAGCATCAGTTAAGTGACTGATTGATTGATTGAATATTAACGTCGCACAGTTCAGCTACACGAGGGCTTTTGGCGAAGGACCACGTAATTTTGAACCATGGTCAAGTGATTTGGACGACACCTAAGCTGGCACCCCTTCTCCTAACTACCACACCACACCAACGGGAGGACGTTTCAGCTCTCGACAGATTTAACGTGCATCGCTGCCCTACATGGCAGGTCTTTAGTGGTACTGGGCTCGAACTCGTGACAAGGTATGCCACGATTCGATACCTATACCACTCGGCTACCAAGGCCATCAGTTAAGTGACAAGGACTACTCCTGAGCTGGCACATTCCATTCTCCAAACGTCTACATCACACCAACGTAAGGAATTTAGCTGCGGCAAATTTAACCATGTATCATCCCCTTGAAACGGCGAGTCTTCAGTGACCCTTGGACTCAAACCTACATCTCAACAAAAACAATTCGAGTTACAAATTCGTGACCATGACCATTCAGCTATAGTGGCCAAGGTATTTTTATTAAATAAAGTGCCTTAAATCCAGAAGTGATATTCATTTCTTTTTCCACAGCAGAGTCATTTTTTTTATTACTTATAGCGTGAAGACGTATTTAAATCGTTTTGAAATACAACGTAGGGTAATACTAATAATTATAATTTTAATGTTTAATAATAATTAACAGGTAAAATAGAGACGTTAGACGAAGATATTAAAATTTTATTTTAAATAGGAACAAATATTATTGGGAGGATCCATTTAATATTGAGAGGGGGAGGACTGCATTAAATTTGTAAAAATGCCATTTTTAATAATTTATTTTTCCATCAATAAAATTGATAGCTATTTCCCTTATTTTAATTTTTGATCTATTTTGGAAGTCAGTACAATTTTATTAATCTGCAGTATATATAATTAATGAGCTGTATCTTTTATAAAGTATAGAATTTTTAAGAAAACATTTTTGACAACTCTAGGATACATTTATATGCGACAGGAAAAATAAATTTTACTTTCGAAATCGCCATATAAAATTATATTCACCTACGCAATAAATCTAAGGAGAAAAAAAAGGTCCAGTTTTGCACCGTAATATAATCAATGTGGACTTTGAAAGAAATATCTCTTTTTCTTTACACGTATGGGTAGATTGGATTATAAAAAAAATATTGTTTGTGTTTGAAAGAAAATGAGATAACTCACGTTGTTGCATCTTACGTACTGTAATATGCTGTACAGTTAAATGCACTTAGGAGCAAAGAACGGAAGAAGGATGGTGAGATGTGAGGAAGAAGGATGAGAGATAAGTAGAGAACCTAGAATAGTGGTGCATCTATCGAATATATCATAGATTAAAAATACTCTTCCACTAATAGACTAAAAAATCGTTTCCCCACTAGATATGTCGTAACCTGGAGGTTTCAGGTGTAAAAGGGTTTGAGGAAGAAGCAGACATTGTTTTAAAATAATTACTTTTATTTTGGAACCAACACTTTATGAGAAATTTACAACTTATTCAAATTATTCAAAAACTTGGGGCACTTATAAGATTATTCAAAATAACTTATCTGTTGTTCCACTTATAGTTCACTGGATATCTCCTTCCTGAACTGCAATGATTTGGCTCAAATCAACGTCTGTTTTTCTTCCACTGTTTTGAATGAATGTTACCGTTAAACACAACTTTAGTATGAACAACTCACTGTTTACAATTCACGTTCCACGATTAACTTATCAGATTCCATGATTTACCTAATACACCCAATGCTAGGATTTAAATAGAGCTTACATTAGCATAAAATCAAGTCATCTCTACGAAAAGCGGTTTTTAAACTCAAATCACAGTTAAAAAATAGTTTCCCGAAAAGAGTTAGAAGACTGCGGTTAGAACCGTCACGGATAGCCTAACACTTTGGTTAGAGCAATGCTCAGAATAGTCTCTTCACTAGTTGTTACGTTACTAATGATAGCATATTGTCTCCTTATTGTAAGTTATATTTTATTCAAACCAGTTTAAAATCATGGATTTACGAACTTTGGAAAACTCTTCTGCCCCTTATTTCAAAAGGGCATAAAAAATATCGCAAACCCATTGACATACAAGGTGTGACACAAAAAGAAAAACGAGACTAAATGTGTAGCTTGAAAAAAGAGTGGAGTTGGCAAAAACTTTTTTTGGTGACGTCATCCTGCACACCTCCTCTATCCGTGTGATCAGTTTCGACTTAATCGATCATGCCAGTTCGGAGTACTGCTTCAGTTAGTGAACATGTGCAACTGTATTCTGCCGCGAAAATGTTGAATCAACATAAAGTTTCTTGTGAAACTTAAGAAATCATCCACGAAAACATTTCAATCATTAAACAAGGTTTATGGAAAAGAAACTTTTTCTCGTAACACATGTGTTTGAATGGCATAAGCAGTTTTCAGGGGGAAGGGTCACTGTGGAAGATGATGAACCTGCTGAGCACCCAAGGTAAGCGATTACAGATCAAAACATAGCCAGAATTCGTGATATGAATGGTTACCCACTCACATCAGTGAGCAGACTGTTAATTAACACTACTACATCGAAGTACTAAAAAGACTTCGAGAAAAAATAAGGAAAAAAAGCACAGAATGAGTGATGGATGGTTGTTACACCAAGATAATGCATCTGCTCACATGGTCTTGTTTGTCAAGCAGTTTCTGACCAACAAAAATATTACTGTGATGGGGTATCCTTCTTACCTGATTTGGACCCATGTGCGACTTTTTTTTTAATTTCGCACAGTTAAATCTTGATGAAAAGGAACCCATTTTACCTCAGTTGAAGAGGTTCAGGCAAAAATCTCCTAAATGGACTAAATCTCCCAAAAGCCTCGTTCTAGAACTGTTACCAATAATAGCAGCACCGAATGCAGAAGTGTGTGAATGCTGAAGGGAACCATTTTGAAGGTGATACTGTCACGGAGAACTGATTCTGTAAATACAATGATTTATTGGACCAGTCTCGTTTTTTTTTCGCGTGTCACACCTCGTACGAAGCATTAAAAACTCAAAATAAATTTAATGAAATCACCTATCTCCATTTGTATTAAAGTATATCACTGAGAATTGATAAACGAAATTACAAATCGTTTTTGAATTGTAATATGTAAGTTTCTTAAGTCATTTTATACTTATGAAGAATATATATCAACAAATCGAAAAATACAAACCTCTCGGTTTAAAAATATTTCAGAATCACTACGCATGGTTACTACAGTAATCGAACCAAACATTAATAAACCAACACAATACATTTATTACTCTGGAATCTTAAATATTTTATATATTTCTTTGTAAATCATTGAAAATCTGTGCAGCATTTCCATAAGTCACAATATGTAAAGGTAGTTATCAAAATAATGGAAATACCTTTGAATAAAAAGTGACATTTTTAAATTCATTTCGTAAGCATTAAAATATAATAATATATAGCTATTATATATATATATAAATGTATATATTCTGGTAGCATGTAGTAGCCTTTTTGAAGTTCTGTAAGTCTTGGACTTTTTTTAAAAGTGTAACATGTCGGGACCTCTCAGATTTTCAGAGGCCAAATTGTAGAAGCATGTCTAGCTGGAGCAAGCGTGACAGAAACATCCCAACTTTTAGGCCTTTCTAGACGTACGGTATCAAAGTCATGACATCATACACACAGCGGGGCAAGACAAACTCGGCAAAACAAAACAGGTGACGATTGTAATGTCTAAAAAGCGAACAACTGCAGAAAAAGGGACCACAGAACTCAATCAGTGTTAGTGTCAATGATTACAGTTAGAAGGCACCTTCATAAACATAATATTTTCGGTAGAGCAGCAGTTCCCAAACCACTTGTTCCAGATGTTAATGCCAAACATCGTCTACGGTGGTGACACACTCACAAAACCTGTTCGACTGATCAATGGAAGAAAGTAATATGGTCTGACGAGTCGTCTTACTCTCTTTTCCCTACACCAGAACGGGTGCACGTTGGAGGGCACCTGTACCAGCGTATGATCGTGATTGTCTTCTTCCAACTGTCAAGCATGGAGATGAATCTGTCATGATATGGGAAGCAGTGTCTTGGTTTTCTTCTGGTCTAATCGTAACCCTAAATGGTAGGATCACTGGAGAGAAGTATAGAGAAATTTTAGCTGACCAAGTCTATTCTATGAAGCAAACTTTGTTTTCTGCAGGAGATGGAATTTTCCAGGATGTTAATGCATCTATCAGTGCAGTAGGACTTGTTCAACCATGGTTCGATGAACACGAGGATGAAGTTAAACATCTACCTTAGCCCGCACAGTCACCTGTGCTCAATATAATTGAACTTTTAGGGCCTATTTTAGAGCATTCAATTCGGAATCGATATCCTCCCTAGGCAACTCTTCCAGAACTTTCCCAATTTCTTCATAGAGAATGGTATAATATTCCTCTAAACACTCTATTCAGGACGTATAAATCGATTCCTAGGTGAATCTAAGCTGTATTGCATGCCAAAGTTAGTCCTACAACATACTAATATAAGATTATTTATAAATATAAGGTGCTTCATTATTTTAATATATATATATATATAACTCCTGTATATAATCTTTTTGGTCATAACAAATCCTGATCTTAAGGTTGGACTAGAATAGAAGATGGAAACCTGCGTGGGCTGATAGATCGTACAGAAATTTCAACAAAGTTAACACTTGAATGGAACATAGAAGCACATCAGCAAATTTCATCACCATTTGTAATACGAAGACTTGTACATAGATCTACTTTCCAATAAACAAGTTTAGAATATGATTGTTTTACCCATATACTATTACACTGACTACAACTACATGAATTGAAAGACATGCAACCAGTCTCTTCATAGAAAAATATTCCATAAACAAATAACCAAAATTAAATATTGATCATTATTACTACTATTAGATATAATTACTAAAAGTAAATATGCATAAAACAAGAAATTAAAAGACGTCTCATTTAAAAACAGGCTTAAAATTAACAAATTAGTTTTAACCATTTATATCTTAACCACTGTATAACCATTTATATATTTTGACAAACATAGAATATGATTGCATGTTATAATACTAAAGCAAAATAATAGTATTTTATCCAAAGCAGAATGAGAGACTAATAATTTATAGTTTCTCTGGTAATATCTTTTATCGCAACTCGTGTTTTGATTCTGTATTGCACAAAATATCTTTCTTCAAAAAATATACCAAATTTTCTGATATCTACTCTTTTTACTTTACTAAGTTTTTTATAGCATTGTTTTTTCAATTATAAAATGTGTGCTTTTTTATGTTTTGACTAAAAATTTGTTTTAAATTTTAGATAGATTAAGAGAATATTTGTAAGGATCTAGAATTCACGCCTGGCAACAAATGCACGTTCGACCAGGAAATCTGGCAACGGGTCGAGCATACATAGATACATAGAAAAAACATGACAACTCTACATGGGCGAGACACGATCTGGAAGCCAAATCGGAGGAGGGGGGGCATGACGAAAGAGGAAAGAGAGAACGACAGATGTTGTAGCGTTTTTAATCCAACTTAATCTTATGGATATATTGGTTTTTGTGCTATGTACCGTAGTACCATGGAAATAAATTAATCGAACAGAATGTTTTCGGAATCATTTTTATCATTTGATCGGTCATTCAACCCTTGAAAAAAAGAGAACCAACAAGTTTAAGATATTTATAAAGATCATGAAAGATCAATGTTTTCGAAAGTTTTATATCTAAAACCTTATGGAAAGTAAGATTTAATGTTCTTAATGAAGATATTTTTCAAGCAACCTTAGTGAATGTAGCTTACATGTATCTGATTGCAATAGATGCTGAGTGCTGTACCAACTGTTCTGTAACTCTAAAAATTCTTTTTCCTCTCATGTATTTTTTACAGAATTGCTTTTATTCCATTCCATTCCTTTTTTTTTTTATTTAAACATTTTAATACGTGAACTAAAAATGTTAATCATATTAAAGGCTAAATGATCAATGAGTGTAAAAAGGGATTTCAGAACCTGTTACGATTTTTTTTTAGAAAACGTAAGCTTCGTTATAAAAAACTTTCCATTCACAATCCTAGAATGTTACACAAAGAATAGTATTTTTTTAAGTGCACAATTACTTGGAAGCAATAATTTATAATATATAATTAAGCATCAAATATATTGTTTTGCATTACATAATCACAAATAATACTTTAACATATTTTAAAGAAAATTAATTGCATTTTCATTGGCTCAATAAGAACTCATCAATTTTTGATTGTTTTACTTATGAAGGATTTTAGTATATTAAGTTTTCTGTAATTGAGGCTTATTTTTGGTAAAAGTGGCCATAACTAAATTTTAAAATTACGTGTCTAGAATAATATCGTTGATTTTCTCTAAACTATATGTGTAACCTAGGCTGTTAAATAATCATAGTTTCCAGCTGGTGGCTGGCATTTCTGTGGTCAAACCGTGAGTTCGAGTCCTGATATAACTAAAAACTTGTTTTGCAGTGGGGCTGATGCACATTATGTGTGACGGGGCTTTCATCGCATTTTCTTTTAACAGTCCTCTTGGGGTTCTTTGGGGCCAGAATGGCAATTCTTTCCAACCAACTCGAGAAGAAAAACGTGATTATGCAAATTAGGAATCACATATATAATAGAAGTTTAGCGTGCGCAGGGTGGCTATGTGAGGTCTAAGTGTGGAAGTGATTAAGATAGCATTAAGAAGAATACTAAGTCCGAGAATTAACCTACCCGTACCTGTATATCCAAGCTAAAGGTGAATACGAAACCACAAGGATTAGAGCCGGATAAAAGCCACGTCAGTTAGGACAAAGAAAGTAGCTGTTTACCTAGGATATAGCGGTGAGCGACTTCGATTAAGCTATAAGGAAAGTGCGTGTATTAGTGAGATTAGAATTAATATGTAAAGTTGGATATAGTGGCCAACTGCGCGATTATTTGGTAATACGAGTTGTGTCTTCTCATTCCAAATCTGCTTACTTTGATCATTATTATTGTTGTGTATTGTGATTAAGTTAAGATCTTAATAAACAGATATTAAGATGAATGGTTTCCGTGATTCTTCGTCCTTCCCTACAGAAACAGTAGTGTAGATAATGGAGAACAGGGGCACCCACGGGCGGGTGCCTCACAATTACGTCTGTCCAGGTTCTTAGAAATTTTGGAGAACTGGGGGCCAACTTAAGGTAGAGAACTTTTCACTTGTTCGGGGCTCAGAATTACGAGGTCCGTCGCAAATAGTTTCATGTTGCTTCTAAATATGAGGCTAATAAAAAACGAATCAATTGTTGAAAGCATAAGTTTGAATGTAATTTTGGAAGTCGTTTCCCCTGTAATTTGGGAGATAAAGTATATTAAAGTACTACACATCTAGATCATAAGGTTTGACTTGAAGGGATATTGTTACTATAAAATAACCTGAAATATTTTTCATTTTCTGGCTATTTAAAAAAAAGTGACAAGTAACATGATATGTGTGATACACTACTGATAATTAAAACTGTAACATTAGGAAGGAAGGTAAATATTAAAACTCTATTTATTGTAAATAATGTACATAAGAGGTTTTTAGGCATTTAACCTTTTTGTTAATAATGGATTCAGGATTTCTCTATCCATTATATTCTGTAATATTTCACTCAAATAAACAGAAATAAAAACAGAATTGTGAAAATTGGTTTGCCATGAAACTAGTTAAACCTTATTAAAAGCAATACCATGTCTTTAAAGTTCATATACCCTACAGCATTCATCTCTGTTTTATTTTCAGAAATTAAACTATCTGTTTCAATTTTAAGTATCCATGTCATTTTTGTCTCTCACACACACAGCATACACACACCTATACATATACACTGCTACCATTAAAATTACAACAGCAAGAGGAAAACAGTAGAACTTTATTTATTGTAAGTACACTGCATAGTGGGAAGAACACATCATTAAATTTGTAAGCAATTTTGTGGCATACAAGGTCCGAAATTAGTACACACAGCTGCCACCTCTGGCAGTTAAAACAGATTTAAACCTGTCAGTCATCGAGTCTAACAGGGCTTGAATGTTCCATGTACTTCAAGTCCATACCACACTTTTCCAATGGTTGTGACTGAAGAACATGGAGCTCAGTCTCTAAGCAATAAAGGATTAGGTGTTTTCAATGGGTGAGAGATCCGAAGAATGTGGTAGCTAGGGTAGCAGTCGGATACTCCCTAAGTTAAAGAAGGTCAGGAAACGATGGCCAACATGCGGGCTTCCATTATCTTGTTGGAAATTATCTAAGTATCTGAGGCCCACGAAGATAGGGCTAAGACATGGAGCTTAAGATATAGAAAATGTAACGCTCAGATGATGCTCAATGATGTTCAGATTACCGACGACACAAAAGAGAGGTGTTCGTATCATGTACCTAATGGATGCTTATGCCATCTCACAAAGGACATGGCCAGTATGACGTTATCGAAGGCAAGCAAATCAAGTGTATTCTCCTCGGTGTCTCCAGACATGGTCCCTTATGATGCTCCACGTTGAACAGTGACTCGTCTGATAAGACGACTTTGTGCCTTTCTTGTCGTTAGGCGCACCGCTATTGGTCTTGACTTATTTATTTCTTTTTGAAAACGTCTCCGATGCCTCGAAGAAAGGGTACATCCACCCGCCTTAACATCCAAGAAATGCAATACTTTCTGTTCAGATTATTGACGACACGAAAGAGAGGTGTTCGTGTCATGTACCTAATGGCTGCTTATACCATCTCACAAGGGAAATGGCCAGTATGACGTTATCGAAAGCAAGCAAACCAAGTGTATTCTCCTTGGTGTTTCCAGACATGGCGCTTCATGATGCTCCACGCAGAACCGTGACTCGTCTGATAAGACGACTTGGTGCATTTCTTGTCGTTAGGCGCATCGTTATTGGTCTTGACATTTATTTATTTTGAAAACTCCGATGTTCGAAGATAGGGACACCACCGGCCAAAATCAATAAATCAGGGGGGTCCAACCCAAATGACCCGGGGCCCCTTCGGAAAAAAATTATAGTCTCGCGGGCCGCACATAAAAAAATTTTTCCTTTTTTTTCAGATTTGGGAAAAAAAAAAATTTATTGGAGTGAAAAAATTTTAAATTTTTCATTATTTTCATGGGACAGACATAGATAATATAATAATGTTTATATAATTCAAAAAGCAATGGTCCAATAATGTTTAAAAAATTCAGTTTCCATTTTCGAAAAAATTTTGGTGTTCCTTTTTAATTGATCTTTCGTTACTCATTGTTGAAATTTGATTGTACTGTCATTCGCAACGATTAAGTATACATTGCCCTTTACCTTAACCGTCCTGAATATTTTTTTTAAACTTTTTAAAACAAAATGCGCCTTTTCCTTTTGGGCACCCAAACAGAAAAAAGGGGAAAAAGAAAGTGCACACAAAAAATCATGTACCATCCATAGTAAAGGATTCTAATGACGGGAAATTTTTAAAAAATAATTTATAATAGTAAAATAAATGTAACTGTTTTGTAAAATATAAACTATTTTTAAACTAAAGGGCATTTCTATTATCAAAAAAGGGTTTATTTTAAAACAAGAAAAGGTAAAAGGCAAATACATTGAGTTTTAAAATATGTATAGATTTCCCAAAATTTTAAAAAGAAAAACTTTAAAACCTGATATTTAAATTTTTTTAAAAAACCGGGGGGCCCATCTTACGACTGGGGCCCGGTGTTGAACCCCCGTAATAAATGTAACACTTTTTTTGTTCAGATTATTACGCGAAAAGAGGTTTTCACAGGGACCCCCTGCTGCAATACCATCACACCAGATACTGGGCTCGTATTGAATGCAAGCAGGTCACGTACGTTCTCATCAGTGCCTCTAGACACGGATAGTTCTCATGATGCTCACCCGAACCCGGACTGGAAGATATGACGCAGACCATTTTGTACCGTTTTTTTTGGAGCACCATTCCCCTTTGCATGTTTCTTTGTAGTAATGTTGAAGGAAGCCACAATAAGGGTCGCAATTCAAACAGTCCATGCTGCTCCAGACATCAACTCACTGCTGTTGCTGCAAACAAGATCTTTCTTGATTCAAGATTTGTGATGTGGCTGCACGCTCCTGCAAAGTCAACCACTCATGTCTGTTCCCTCGGCTGTCGTTGGTGGGAGGTCTTTGAGATCCTGCGTGACACTTAATATGTCATTCCTGAACCTATTGATTCCTCATTTGCATGGCAGTTGTTAGATTCAAAAATGCGGGGTATTTGCTGGGGATAAATCAATTTCATTTAATGATTTTGCCCTATAAATTAAATGTTCTTTTTTTTTTTCTTATATGAGACATAGCACGACTTTTTCACAAACATCCAGCATTCAAATGCGATTTCCGAATAAAAATCTCTTATATTACGTGGCTTTTTCGTCTTTCCCCTTTCCCCTATTGAGTTTTTTAAAATTTAACCATTTACATATCCTGGAATCTTCATCCTTTCAGGCGAATTTGACGTTTTTTCCCCTTTTAAAAAGGGGTGTTGCCATTTTAACTATTTTTAGAAATTTTTTTTTCAAAAAAGCCCTTTTTGAAAAAGGGATTATTTTTTTTGATTTTTTTTGTCGAAGAATGTATTTTTTAATACCTTTTATGCTTCCATGATTCATATGTAACTGACAGTTTTACATAGATTTGTAATATATTTTTAGCATTCAAAACAGGTTATTTTTTTCCGTTGCGCAAATTATTTTTAAATTTTGAAGTGTTTAGTAGAAAAAACGAAACAAGTGTTTGGGAACGTTGAGAAGAAGAAACGATCGGAATTCAAATAGATTTAAATTTTTGATATTTGAAATATTTCATTTTTCATACACAAATATTTTATAGATGTAACTTAAATGATATTTTTGGAAAAAAAATTTTGGGTATAAAAAATATTTGGCCCCTTTTTGTAAAAATAAAAGAAAAACGAGTAAAAGTGGATTTTTTTTTTTAAAATTTATTTATTACGATAGAAAAACATTTTGAGATACAAATGAATATTTTTCCTTTTAAAACATCTATAGTTTTAGGGAAAAAGTGGCAAACCAAATTTTAATATGTATTTGGGTTTTTATTATTACATTAATAAAGTAATAGATTATTGTACAAAAATATTAGCATCATAACTTTAAAAATGCAAATGTTCCATATTTAAAGCTGCATTTGAACTTATTAATAAAATTATACTGTATACAAGATTATAAAAAATAATACACGAAATACACATAATTAACTCGGAAAAGAAAACAAGTTTAACAAAATCAATATAATATCATAACAAAATAAAGTATTGCAGACGTAGTGTTTTAATGATAAAGTCAGATTGAAATTTAATACTTTTATTATCTCATAAATGTAAACAATATGAAAATTTAACTAAAGATCTAAGTGTTGCCATGAATACGTAGACGACAATCAGGATTATCTTTTCAAATTGCTTGTTATTTAAACTGCTAGAAATCAATTTGAGCAAAGTATCATCTTGATGTGCACACACACACACACACACATATATATATATATATATGTGTGTGTGTATGTGTGTGTAGTTAAATGTATGATTCTTCAATATTTTCATTGAAGTTCAACTGTGTGAGTGTGTGAAAGCAATCCAAAATTAAAATTCTTTTTAACGTTACGAAATCCTGTCTTTAATTACAGATATACTCGATTTTAACAGTTGACATGAATATATAAGTTATAAGTCTAAAATATCATATGGATGCATGCATTTTAAAATGCTCTTATTTGACGGGATTATTAATTTTTTGTATTAACCCGATTATATGAATACCATGTTTGTCCTCTTTTAATCCATTTTTCAACTAAAATTAATTCATGGTATAAATTATCTTGAAGCTTATTTTAAATACATTCTCTATGATCAGCTTAGCTTATGCAATCCATTTTCTAATAAGAAAAATTTTATGGAATGTTTACTCTCTAAACTTTGAAAAAGGATTTAACCACAAAGGAGATTTAAAATAAAAATCACTATTTCTCTGACGCTATTTACATTATGATTTTTATCTATAACTTTTAAGTATTTAATTCTTTGACATATTTAGAAATTTTTCCAGCAAATAAAATAGCCTAGAAGCTGTTTTATTTGCTCCCTGTTTTCTAAAATACATTTCACTTCTTTCATAAGTAATTCAGTAAAAAGAAAAGCTCAACTGTTCTGTACATATCCTTGTATAATATGTTTTTGAATCATATGCAAATGTATGATAAAAACTTCATGACACAAATTTTATTCAAATATTCTTTGAACACCAGTTGCATATTCTTTTCCCGTAAATAACTAATAATGCACATATATATTTACATAAGGAAGAATTTTGTTGTGAATATTTGGAATAAGAGAGCAATTGCAGAAGAGAAAACTCAAACTGCTCTTTTACTATCAATAATTTGTCACTGATATATTCTAGCATTATTATATAGGTTATCATTAAATCAATTTTATCACATAAGACACAAAAGAAAATTAAATTTATATAGATTGATTGAAAGAGATGTAGTGTATATAGATAAACCGAAGCGAAATAATTGCAAATGCAACAGGAAGAATTTCTTTAAGCTCCCTCACACAAGCTAAAGGAATTTAGTATAAGAAAGAGCTTGAATACGAAGTTCAATTTTACTTTATTTTCTGATATTTACATCTCTGTTAAAAATAAAGAAAGGAAAAAAATATTTGTTAAATCAAAATGATATTTTTACCTAATTGAGCCATTTAAGTTGTCAGGAGAAAAAGTTCTGCTCACATTCCTCTCATTATCATGAATGCATAACATCTTTTAGGTATACAGTCGAGCCTCCCTATAATGAACCTTTATTTTACGAATTTCTCTATTTTGTGAACTTTTTCCTGGAACCAAAAACATTTTACTATTTTCTTCGTAAAATAACCACTAAATAGCGAAGTACATTTTCTATTTAATTAACTTTTTCTCTTGCGATTCAATTTTTTTTTCCACCTATTTTAAAAATATTTCAGGACATTTCTCTTATTCTTTCTTTTAGCACATTTTATGGTGAAAAATGACCTTCAACTGGTTTTACATGTACCTAACTCATAGAGAGCAATGAAATATATATAGCCATAATTTTTCAAACAAAAATAAAACTAATAGATTTTATCAGTAATTATATATTTTAAGACACTTGTGGTAGTGTATGCTTAAAAATACTGGTTACAAAATAATGTATGTTAAAAATTACTCATTGGATTAAAATTAGAAAATGTCGCGTTAAAAGATAGATTCCTTAATTTTAATATAATTTTTTTAAAGTTGAAAATACAGTGTATTCTCCTAAACAATGTTTTGTTGGTTTTTTTCCCCTTTCAGATTTCTTTTTGATTTTGAGATATACAAAATGAATAGATATTAATTTTCAAAAAAAGTGTGAATAATTACTTCTTAAATAATATATAGTGTTTGTAAATTTAAATTTTGTTTCATGGGGTTACTTAAAGTACATTAAAAGATGAATCTCTAATTAACGATTTTTCCATACAACGACTTCATTAAATAGAGGTCCGACTGTATGTATTTTCCATTTTCCTCCTCAGAGATATATATTCAACTTTTTCTATTGTTTTTAAATCTTCGCCACCGCAATTTTACGTATATAACATTCACTTTCCCTATCCTGTTTTTTTTACGTACACCCTCCGTTACCTCTCAAATATTTAACTATTCTTTTAGCCCTTTTCTCTCTATTCTCGTAATGCTAAAAGTTCTTTCTTCTTCTAAAATAAAATGTAGGGGAAAAAAGATACAGATTCGCGTGCGTAGAAAATCAATCTGAGAGAAAACCGCGCCCCAAACCGAAAGCTGACTTTAAAGGGTCCTCCCCTATCAATCAGAGGTTTTCCTCTCGCGGTCGTAATTCCTTTTTTCCATGTAAAAAGGGAATAAAACTTCTTTCCCGTAGAACGTCATAAAACCCGGTCGTTGTTCGTGCATTGTAGTTGGATGACTCTTTCTAGATGCAGGAAATGTTTTGTTGAATGCGAGGGAATCCTTTTCTGCGCCGCCATTTACCAAGATAGCCGCTTAAGAGGATTCTATTGCCGACTCCTAACTGCCAAAGACAACTCCGCGTGTACAAGGGCTACCATTGCAAGTAGGCCACTCGCATGCACAGTACTTCCATCACTCTTCAAGGGAGTTGGGTCTATAATACTCGCAGAAAGGAGCTTTGTGACTTTGTACGAGACGCTAGGCTACCGAGCAATGAATATCTCCATTTAAGAAAAAGAAGAAAAATTAAAGAAAAAAAGGTGGACCGAGAAAAATAGTCTTTCAACATCAGTTTTTCTTCACAAAAATGACGAACGCATAGGTTCTGTGAGTAGTATTACAGTAGGCTACAATAAATGGATACATGATTTTTTTTTTTTGGAAAAGAATGTCGTCAATGGATTTTCTGCCTGTATCTGCTAAAAGTCAGTTCTTATTTTCTTTTCAAGCGAAAGAGTGCAGATTCAGATTTTGAATGGAAATATTTTGTAAGTTTTGGGGTTTTTCTTTTCTTTAAGTTTCATCACCGCACCGGATTATTATTTGGAAAAAAAGTATTACAAAGATCGTAGGCTTTGGGTATTGTGTTTTTACCTTTTTAAGAATAACGAAAGCATTTATTTATTCAGATTTCACTCGACGATAAAAAAAAATATATTGTTATATGAATATTATAAATAAGTATATGACAAGCATGTGTCAACATAATGCAATACTTTATGTAATATGTAAGCAAGAAATTAAGCAAAATGTCATTTGAATGTAAAATTTTCTTATTCATTTGTGAAATCTTTTACCCTAGTTTTATTATTTATTTATAACTTATTATTTATTTTAACGTAGTACATTTTATTTCGTATTTTGCACTGTATTTTTAAATTATTCGACCGGGCTTTTTTCTTTTAAGTTATAATGATTTTAACTTATTTTTTTTAAAATATCAATATTATATTGACGTCTTAGAAAAGATGCAAACTGTAAACATAAACAAATTTTAAAGTGCGTTGTTATATTATAAAAGTAAAAATGCAATAATTTTCATTTCCATTTTTTCCCATCCATACTATTTAAACTCTATTCCATCTTGCGCATTGAATATGGTTAAGAATTTTTATTATCAAGGCACAAGGTTAGTAATATTTATAACTAGTTCTCAGGGATCATTAAATACTTTTGTGAATGAAGAAAATAACAAAAAGGATTCAATAATAACTACATTTAATTAGAATATACCTCTCGCAGAACTACCAACCTGGTCTTTTTCCTTCCTACTTGTAATTCATTTTGTATGGCTTATGTGTCCACAATAACCACTTATCTTCAATTTTGCACATTTATTCGACCTCTTTTGAAAACATATAAGTAAGCGATATTTTTTTTTTTCAAAATTAAAATTCAATGGGTTTTTTTGTGTGATTGCCCAGGATACTGATCCTATCTCTTTACCTTTCGTTTATTTTCTTTCTCATAGCGTATACTACTACTATTAACTATGAAAAATGTAACCCTCATCACACTTCCAAATTTAATCAGTAAATTTGATCAGTTTCCCTACCCTGCCCTCTCAGCATTAAAAATTAATTATCCTATTTTTGTAAAGTTTAGAATTTAAAGTTTTTGATTTGTATTAACATCATTTTGTAAGTTAACGTGAGGGATACTGGCATCGGACCTTGTAATTTTTAAGCACTTCAAGTGACGAGGACGATACAGGAGTGGGCACCATCGTCTCCAAACTTCCATACCACATCAATGTGAGGATTTGAAACCTCGACAGTTTTCATAAAAATCAGTACCTCTACACGGTAGGTCTTCAGTGACACCAGTACCGGAATCTTCAACTCGACCACGCCGGCTATGACTCCGCTGCCATGGCCATCACAAATATTTTGAAGAAAAATAAAGAAAAAACCTTTTTTCAAATTCTACAATCCAAAACGTTGCTGAAAAACTGTCTTTGTGAAATACTGTGTTACTTTCTAATAATTTACAGTAATGTCTAAACTATTTACCAATAAAATTAAAGATTTCAGCTTAAATAAATATTAGTGGTTATTTTCAAAGTACTAATGAATCATGAGAGAAAATTTTGCCTTTAGGGGTAAAACTAAAAAGGGGATCTACTTTGGAAAAGAAAACAATAGTACTTTTTTGTTCGAGTGAATTTCTGAACAATTTAAAAGGGGGGACATTTTGGCAAGAAATGAACGAGAGTGTCCAAATCATGTCACTATCCTTTCCTACTGCTGCCGGTTGGCAGCAATAAAGGGGGTTCATAGGGGTGGGATGGAAAGCTTCCAAAGAGCAAAAAAAAATTTTTAAAAAAAAAAAAAAGAGAAAAAAGTTGGCCCCCGGCCCAAAACTCGAAAGGTAAGAACTGAAGGAGCGGGTGGTAACAAGGGGGCCTAGGGGACCGGGGGGGGTTTAAAAAGGCATTTTAAAAGAGTGGTCAGGGGAATTTAAAGTCGCACTGTTAGCTACACGAGCTTTTGGGACGGGCCACTAAAGGGAACCCTGGCGGACGTGGTCAGGGTCACGGGGTTTGCCAGTTGTAAATGTGTGAGCTAGTTCATACCAAAGACCTGCTGCATATCGAAGTAAAGTCGTTAATCTGTAATAAAAGTTTTAGTTTGGTGTGGAAGTTTGGGGAAGTAGTTCTGATGTCTTCATTTAACAGGTCCCCTCGCCAATAGCCCCACGCAGCCAAGTGGCGTAATTTCCCCTTTATTTTTAATCTCTAAGTTATTCTAATTCTGACGTATTAAAGGAACTAAAACGGGTTACAGTCCTGTGATTAAAACAAAATATGAACCCCAAAACAAATATTAAAGCATTAATAATTTTCTTATTTGACTTATAGAGATATTGGTTCTTTCCGATTGTTATATATTTCAATGGTTAATAAATAAAGTTCAATGAAACATTTAGAACTAACATGAAATGAAATTTAAAGGGGAGGGGAGTTAATTTGGTTCTCTATTTCTCTAATCTCTACTTATAGGAATTTAGTTGTTGTGTTTATGAGATTTTATTAATAACCTATATGATTTTTCCATCCATTAAGTTTTTCTTATGGTGATGGACATCAAAGTCAGCTTCTTTTTTTGTTTCCTCTATCTGAATTATCATAAATAAATCTTTTTTTTTCCATTTTAAAAATGTTGATTTCAATAAGAACATTATGTTTGCAATTTCTGTATGATCATAATTACTCGTACGATTCGGTAGGACGCTAACTGAAATATTCCTTCCAAAACGGACCAATATTATATAATAAAAACAAGAATGATTATCAATTGTTAATTGTTCATGCCCATATTCATTGTTTTTATAAATAGGCCCCTTAAAGAACTTGTTTAAAATAGATTTTTAAAAGATCCTTGTTTAAAAAAGCCCATTTCATGAAAATTTCACTTCTATTATGTTGATTATATCTTTTTCTAAATTAATTTCCACGTTTTAATAAATAAAAAAACTTTATTTTGAAACTGTTACAGCTAACTTTCACACCTCTTACAACCTCTCACTAATTTTTTTTTTCCTCAGACTGTTTCTCATATTCCTCGCTGTCCTGCCTTAGACACCACTCTCACGCTCTGTTGAGAATAAAATTTCACAACACCGTTGTTGAAACAGCGCCATCTATTTTCTAAACATATTGTTAGTGCGGAACAAGTGGAAAACATTTTAAACATAAGCTTCTCACATTAATATGTCTTTGAAAATGAAATTTTGTGAGTGTGAGGTTTGATTTGAAATAAAATTGTCCATAAATTTGACTATTTGAAATTATTCTCAAATATTCTACCTTAAATCTATATGTAAGTTACATAATCAGTTGATTACAACAAAAATATTTATATCCTTTTTCTCTTAGTTGTAGTGTCAACAAATAATTGCATTCTAAAAACTATTGTTCAGATTGATTGATTGATTTTTAATTAACGTCGCACATCAAAATAACTCTAGAGTTATTGGCAATGGATCTCGAATTTTGAGCCACGGTCAAGTAATGATGATAACCTACCTTCAAATTTTACACCAGCAAAAAAGGAGTTTGAGCCTCGACGAATTTTGGCTTTTGCCTTTTAAGGCAGATCTTTGGGAGGGTTGAACATGATCGGCAAAAATAACGCCACCATGAATTCTTGACCATAAGCCCGGTTGCGCCAAAGTTTTGAAAACAGATAATTTTTTTAAAAAAATATTAATCATCTAACTTTAAGCAAAAAATTGAAAAAACATGCATACAATTTCGAATTCCGAGTGAAAAAAACATTTAAATGTATATATATTTTGAAAATTATTGCTTTTAAAATAAGTTAATTATTTTTTCATCAAAGGGAATGAGGAATTGTACATGCTAGAAGGTATGCGATATACAAAATTAAGAAAAATTTCCCTCATAATTTTTTTTCATTTCATCTGCTAATCTCCTCATGTTTCATTATGATTGTTTTGAATGTGCTTTCTTGGATTAATACATTGGTTTATTTATCGTAGTTAAACTTAAATAATAATAATTTGATGTTATTAGAATAAATCGGGTCAAGAACCAAGATTTCAACTGAAATATAAGTTTGTGATAAATAATATGCAATAATCTGCAATAAATTATTAAAATGTTATCATTTCAATCGTACTATCATTAAAAATTATGTATTAGAAACTAACTACTTGAGGCTGGTGAGCAACGTCAGGGAGGTCATTTAACTACTGTTACACATAACATGGGTTGGTCTTTTTTCTACAGATTGAAATCTCAAAGGCAGTATGAATCTTAACAGTTTATTCACAAATACTACTTTTAAACCAGCTAAGATTTCTTTTTATGGAGCAGGGAATACATTTTGAAGTACTTTATGGATATCATAAATACTTCAAAAAATATTTTCATTGTTAGGCTCGATAACACGAATAAAAGTCTAGATAAAACAATTAATTGGATTATTGTTGTAAATCTTGAGGGAATTATTTGTGGACATATATATTCCACCCTCTTTTTATATGGAGAGTACACATTGCTGTAACCTAACTCTTATTAATCTACCGAAGCGGTCCCTGCAAAGAAACGACTCCAAGGTTCATTTGTACGCTGCTGCATTAGTACCTATACTTATAGATAAAACAGAACTTCAACCATAATATTCACTGTTTAATCCCACAAGTTATAAAGGAGAAAATACAAAATTTCAATATAAGTCATCTCATCAAAAAATTATTTTCCCAAATATAACATCTGCAATACTGTTACTTTCCAACAATTAAAAATGGATTTCACTTTATACTAAAAAAATTATGCAATTTAAGAGAAACACATGTTATCTAGATAATATTTCATAAGTGTACTGTACTATGCATTCTTCTTATGAATCATGTACAAGTAACTTACTTGCAAATAGAGAATGGCTACCGTCTGTGGATTGTAATTATTAACATTTTCAATCATGGAATCGCACAAATAAATAAATTAATAAAGAATTAATATTTTCTAATCTCTGTTATTTATTTTTTTATCATATTAGTATTCTTTTGACACACTGCCAAACAGTTATAAATGAATAAGTCTGAGAGTAAAACAAAAAAATTTCAATTTAAGGGTTTTAAAAAAAATCGTAGATTTTTTTTTTGTATTTTTTTTCTTTACTTTTCTTAAATCAAAAATAATCAGCCTTATTTACGAGTAAATTAACTTTTGAATTTTCAGAGCATTTTTTTCCATCTATTTCTATTCATGTTTGCATGGGATACTTATTAGCATAATTGTATTCTAAAATAATTTAACTGATACTCTTATTTGACTAATATTAAATTTTACAATATTTAGTCAAGGGTAACTTGAAGAAAACTTGTACTTGATTTTTCGAAATTTGTATCTTCTCAAAAGATATCAGTCTCGATTGCCTTACCTGGAGCTTGCCACTTTTATAAGCACATTTCTTAACCATTTATTTTAGCAGCTCCGAAAAGATTACTCAACAATCTCAAGAGGGCTGCCAGATTTGGAGTGCAAATAAAAAAAATAGAGTTAATGATTTCTAAAAGAACGTTTGGAATGTGATTGTGACTTTAAATATCAGATAATTTGCCATTTATGCTTTATATTATAATATTTAGTTAAAGTTCACTATTTTATGTACTTGAGTATTTGAAAATTAATTGATTAATTTTTTTAAAACCCGCCGGTGTTAAAACGGTTCTCCTTCTCCGAGGCATTTTTAGCGTCTTGACCCGTTTCTTCCCGTCGATACTTTTCACTCCTCTCATTTGCATATTTACGTATTGAGTCCATCTGCCTATTATAGTCGTATTAATTAGCGTTCCTCTCTCCAAGCGAGAGAACGAATTGCGTATTTCCGGCGGAAAGAAAGTACTTTCTGAGCAATTGGCAAATAAAATAAATATGATTACAAGACGTGAGCGAAGCGGAAAAAACGGGAAATGCTTCATAATTGACTTTCGTAACGGCTTTCCCGGGAGACGGCCGGAACACAATTGAAGTGCTCGATGTCGGCAAAGAAAGCGAGCGATTTTTAATCAAGGGTGAGGGGTCTATGGAGTGGTACTCGACATCCAGTCGAATCTCAGCTGTCGAGAAGTCTTTGTTTCAATAGAAAATACCGAGCGTCTTTCCGTCACTGGCTTCTTCTCCATTCATTTCGTATTCATTTATTCTTCTTGTTCACCATACACCGCATAATTGAACAATGAAAGAGACATTTGGATTGACTTTTTTTTGCATTCCCCCATCCTCTCTTCTTCCGACAACTTCACTTCACTTCTTCCCAACCCCCTCCTTTTAAATCCCTTTACTGTGAATTTAGAAACTACAATACTCGAAGGGGATTTGCATGCATTTCTGATTCGATTAAATTCTTTCTGTTCGAAGGGAAGATCAGGAAAATGTTTTCTTTTCAAAAAGGATTTTCCTTTGAATTAGAGTGCAACAAGTATCAAGGCAACCTGATGCTAGTGTGCCGCGATCGATAAAATTTTCTGAGAAAAATAGAGAAAACTCAAAATGAGCACGGCACAAAGAAAGTTTGCGGATGAAATATGTAGAAATATTGATTTCCTTTTAATTCAAAAGATTTACTAAAAAGTAGAATAATGAAGGTTATTATTTATAGGAGGAAAATCGGAATATCTCCTGATTTCTTGGGAATAAACAAATGCTTCACCGCAAAATTGTCCCGCAAAATATAAAGAAAAGGAAGTCTAGATCGTTTTGAATAACTTCTCTTTATTTCTGATAAAAGAAGACGAATTATTTGTTCTTCAGTCTAATAACGAAAAAGATGAGAGATAAATATGTTAGATTAGTTTCGATCCTTTTAGTTTAATTTATCCTATTCAAAACGACATTTTAACGTTTCACGATTGAAAGAGGTTTTCATTGGAGATCAAAAATCAAATGGGGGTTACTCCAATTTCCCTATCCAATTCCCATATAAAAAGTCAAATGTCGCTTACAGAATAACTTATTCTCGATAGTTGAATAAATGTGGTTTGCATGATTCAGACAGTTTGATTTCTTCTTTTTAGGGTCTTTATTTTCCATATTTCTTTCAAGAGAAAACAATGTAAAGGAGTTGAAATAGAAAATGCATGTCGATATTTTTCATAAAATTGATTAAAGACTTGTTACTGAATCATGCGATTGTGATTGCTTAAAAAAATCGTTATGACCAGTGGCGTAACGGAAAATGTTAAGCCCTGCAATGTAAGATTTTGGGCCCCAAGCCGGATCTTACAAAGGATTCCAAAACCATAACATAAAATAGGCTTTGAGCCCCCTAGAACCCTGGGCCCCCGTGGTAAGGGGGTTGAGGGGCTGTACGTTACGCCACTGGTTATGACTATCAATTTGCGAAGCGAAGGGAGGTTATTTCCTTTAGTCGGCTCGGTGGCTGAGAGGTAGCGTGCCCACTTCGTAGATCCAAGGTTAGGTTTCGATCCCGGCAGAAATCGATAGAATTTTTGGGAAGTGAAAATCGTAAGCACGTAAGTCATATGATTATGTGAAATGTTACTGATCCTTGAGTATCAACTGGGATATGGTACTTTCGGAAAAGTTAACGCAAGGCGATATTTAGCATTCAACGAGAACTTGAATTAAAATTAATTCAAGCGTCAAAATTTAGTAGCGAGAACCGCCACTAGATGGTGCTACTATGAAATGGCTCACACCTTTGGGGACTTGCTGTGGCAACAAAGGCTTAGTAACCAATATGCAGTTCATTAGGTTATTTTCTAAAATGCTTTCTCAATATATGCGACGCTTTAATTCATCGTGTAGAGCAAGGATTTCAAATTCAAAGGCAAACTTGAGCCAAACAAACAAAGATTAAATATAGGTGGGCCGCAAAAATCAATATTTATAGAAACGCAAGTTTATTTCGAATAATACATTATAATAAACATAAATAAAAAAAATGTAATGTAATGTAATGTTTACGTCCTGACACTGGCCTTTTTCCTATTTCGGGAGAAATTTTGATATTCTATTATATATTATTGTGTGCTAAAATATATGGCCGGACAACAAAAATGTTCCTTGTCGGCCGCATGTGGCTCCGCGAGTTTGACATCTCTAGTATAGAGGGTCTGATGCATGTTGCTGAGGCTCATTGGCATGGTGTGGAAATTTGGAGGTGAGCCAGCTCAAGTATCTTACTCATCACTTTATCCCAAGCTCAAATACCGCTGAAGACCCACCATGCGGAGGGGGCCAATGCATGTTAAATATGTCAAGAGTAAAACGTCCTCCCTTTGGTGTGGAAGTTAGGAGAGGGGGCTGCCAGCTCAGGGTAGTCCTCATCACTTGAACTAGGTTCAAAATAACGAGGTCCGTCACCAATAGCTCTCCTATAGCTTTGCAGTGCGACGGAAAAACCCCCAGGTTCAGAACAACGAGACTTTTTGACAATAACCCTAGTGCAGTGATGCTAATAAAAATTTAAATCTTCATCAACTATTTAAAAAGAACCATACAGTAGCTTCTGCGAGTAGTTTTTTTTTAAATACAGTTATGTGTTAGCTACATCATACTTGTCTAAAATTATAGAGAGAGAGAAATAAAGTGAGATTTTAAGTACCAGACGATAAAATCAATAAAGATCTTCAACTTTGTCATTTGGTAATTCGTTCATTCCACAATAATTTAATATGAGTCGGTATAATTTCCTGCTATTTGTATTAAATTGTTAAGTTTTTTTTTTTTTTTTTTTTGTGAAAAATTTCAAATACTTTAATTATTTTACCCTTTTTAACCAATGTCCAACATGTAATAGTTGTTACTTTATCTTCGAATAGTTTTAATCTCATATATCTCGTTAAAAAAAATAAAAATAAATATTTCCTCTCCTTTAACACGTACTTTACTATTTTTAAATCCCTTTTTTATTCCATATTTGCAGCAACCAATTATTTCTTACTGCTCTTCCCCCAAAAACCTAAATGACTCTTCTGTACTGTTTAAACTATTATCATAGATGTTAAAACAGTATTAAATCTGAAGATTTTTTTATTAATTAAGTTACTGTTAAGTTTCTGTAAAAATATAACTTTTCAGTCATCTGCAATCTTAAATCATTCATACCTGATGAAGCAGAATTCTTGAAAGAAGCATTTGTCATAATTTATATAGCATAGCAATCATTCTTCAAAAATTTTAGACTGGCTTTTAATTTTATAAATAAGATTGTTCTAGGTATGAAATTCCTTTTAATACTTTCTTCAATGGTATTAATTGCCCAATATATTCTCATGCACGGACAAGCGGTTCGCTTGACTCCTTCCCTCCTATATATGGACGTCTGAAGGTTCTTTGAGGCCCTGGGCCACTATGCAAAAGTAGGCAGTATATAGCATGCATTGTCAAATACTCGTTCGAACGCTATAATTTGAAACAAATAAGTGTGCACGACTCACAATCTCAAAAACCTAGGCACAAACAGGCTCGACTGATGGCCGCACTTCGACTAAATGAGTTGAATGATATTTTATGGTATTAGTTCTAGGCCTAGACATGGACAATGGTCATCATATAATAATACAGTCTTGCCAATTTAGCAGTTGACATGCAATTTGAAATTCCCTGTTTTTTGGAGAATATGTAGGGGAATAATATTTAACCATAAAAATTATCTAGATCATGACCTTATTAAGACAGAGTCGAGAACGAAACGAGACCCTGGGCCCGGGCCCAGTTGGCCTACTCCTTTACAAGCGTTTCTCAAACTGTTTCATAAACATACAAGGGGGGGGCGAGCATATCAAAAAGTCTAGAGTAAAAGATCTTTAAAAAAATTATTAATTTACTGCAAAGCAAAGCAAAATACACTCTGACATAATAAATAATAAAATACATATTTACATCGATATAATATATTTATAAATGTATCAGTACTGTTAAAAGCATTTGATAATTAATCTATAAATACTCAGTTAAGAACAAGTTTAATAATTACTAGTGACTCCCGTGGGCTTGTTATATACAAAATTTAATATTGATGATTTGTACGGTTTATAATTAAAGTCGTGTTGTATCTTTAGCGTCAAAGTACATTATTATTGCATTCAATACATTGTTACTGTATGGAGGGGGGCTCGATGAAAATCATGATTGAAAACTGGGTAGCAAATGTTGAAAGTTTGAGAAGCACTGTAGTATATTTTAATTTTAAAATTCTTTCATGCTGTTTCCTTATCGATAACTCAATCTAGAGAAAACATTTCTTTAACGCTGGAAGCAAGCATTGAAAGATTGAGAGAAAGAGGGAGAGGAAAAAAAACACTTGTGTTAGGGGAACATGTATTCTTTTGAACGTATACCATTGAGGGTGAACGCTATCTTCCACCCTTACTCTAGCATCTATTAATCATTTCCTAAAATAGGAGGCAGCCCCTTCCCACAATCTAGAGGGGACTGTTCTATGAAACCGGAAGATAGAATGTACACAGCCATCTAAGAGCTTACAGGTGGAAAAGAGGGAAAGAGAGCTTACAACAATAGCTTTCCCACTTAAGGTAGAAAAGTTCGTTACGTTCCTAGGAAGATTTAGCGGGGGATGTACGCTTCAAATTGAATACCTTCCCGTTTCTTTTCAAAAGGATTTCTTCTTAGTCCTTCCTAAGTGAAAGAGTTCGTGTTTTAATCTGATTGTAATGTCAATCTGATTCATTTATTGGTATGAGGCTCCTTTTTTTAATTTTTTTTGTTACCATGCAAATACAGTATGTATTTAAAAATAGAATGAATTAGATGATTTTTCCGATTCCAAAAGGTTTTGAAAGATAGTTGGATATATCTTAAGAATATGTTGATATGCTGATACTTCTGATAATAATAGTTTAAGACAGAAGTGGGCAAATAGCGGCCAACAAAAGGGTTTTTTTTTTTCGTTCTGCTAAGACAACCGGAAAACCAAATATAAACAAAATGCTCTCGATATTTGGATCGACATATATTTGTGAGCAAACTTTTTTTTTGACTGAAGATCAACAAGGCTAAATATAGATGCAAGGTGGTTGACATTAACTTGCAGGAGAGAATGAGTTTTTTAAACAAGCAATACACTTGATTTAAAAAAATAATTGTGGGGGAAATTGTGATAGGTTTACATTTGTCTCTTTAAAACTTTTCCCAAAATTAAATGTGTTTTTGCAGTTATAGATGACAGGAAATTGACAGTAAATAAATTGAAAAAAAAGTGCTATTTATTTTATTTAACACGGGATATTTTTTTTTGGGTTACTTTATACCTTTTCTGAGATGCAAAATTAACTAATGAATGTAATCATTTTTAAAAGAGTGTAGCCCTTTTGTATCCTTCACTTCCATAATATGGCCCTCGATCCATAATAATTGCTCACCCTGGTTTAAAATATATCGAAATGAATACATATATATATATATATTTGAAAGAGAGTACGCCGTTTTCAAAATTACGAAATATGAGTCAATTTCAGTCTGAAATAATTCCACATTAGCGAAGAACATAAGCAGGTGCAATAAAAAATAAAATATGGAGTTTTTTAATTGTTTTTCAACTAACATAGGACTAAACTATTTTCATTGGACAATATGCAACGAACCTAAAAATTATGATTAACACGCAAGTAAAAAAAGTACTTTCAATAAACAGATTTCTATATCATGCTTCCTGTGATGTTTGTGGCTAGGTTGGGCTCCACATACATGAGCACAGCACCTTTTATTTCACAAGAAAAATTTCAGTGGAATTTTTGGTTCAAGTTTTTCCCTTAAATAAAAAGTCTACCAAGCCTTTAGCCCAAAACCCTTTTTTTAATTGAAATATAGTTTTATACATAAATATTAAATGTACAGCTATTTTAATTTTAATGTTTTTTGTATACCCCCATATAAAAAAGAATTTTGGGACTTATTAAAACAAAAAGAAAAATTTTTAAAATTTATTAATATTTTCAAAAAAAGTTTTTTGAAAATACCTTATTGAAATTGACATAATAAACGTTCATTCATAACATAATATAAAAACCACATGCAGTTCACTAAATAAATTAGACAATAAGACAGGAATCATAACTAAAGCTTAATTTCCAGCATAAAAAAAATTTTTAAAAAAATTGAAACTAAATATTTAAAAATTTTCGCTTTAAACCCAAAATAAAAAATTTGTTTCTTTAATATTTTGTAAAATTTTTTTGGTTGTAAAAGTAATTTTTTTAGAATGGTTAAAAAAATTAAAAAAAAAGAAATATCTATTTTTTAAAATAGAAAAATAGATTTAAGCCTTTTTTTCCCTAATTAAAATTTTAGTAAATTTTAAAAATGTTTATTGTTATCAACACTAGTAAGAAATATCCCTTTTAAATAAATTTCAAGATAAATTATCACTTTTTACGTTTCAAGTTATAGCGCCTTCAAAAGAAAATAACACACGAAAAAAAATATAACCCCTGCGCTGCAATCCATATATTTAATTCAAGTAAAATGATTATTTCCGGTATTGCACAAAACTATCTTTAATAAATATATATCAATGCGGTGCCTATATGTACGCATGTTTAAAATTAGTCATGTACGAATGAATAGTGCATCCTAACGCAATAAAATTGAAAATAATGACGCGAGCCCTAAATCACCAAAACGCATCCATTACTTTTTTTTTTTTTTTTTAGAGAAAATGAAAATATGAATCAGCAGATAACGATACTCATTATAAAAATACTTTCCAGCCATGCATTATTGAAAGATAATGATTTTCAATTTCTTTTTGCTCAAAAAAAAATCAACAAAACGGGTTTTATCCTCAAACAACGGGATTACGCTCCGTAATTGCAAAGTATTAGAAACGGTCGACAGAAATAAAATATGAAACGCAGAAGAACAAAAACACCAAAAGCAGTTTTAAATGGCAACACATTTACAAAGAAAATGAATAATTTTTGATGGCAGAGAACTATTATCCATAAACAAAACAACACCCGACGAATCAATAAAGGGAGAGGACACAATCAATGATCACATTTAAAACCGTAATGTTTTACGGTGCAGTTTTTTAAATTTCATTGTGAGATAAAGATATAATGATTATGGCTCTTTTTGGATCCTTTTTTAATATCTGTTGCTATCATGACTAAAAACTCTTGTTTTAAAACCCATTTGTAAAGAATTCAAAATGAGAGGCGAACAACGAGAGAAAAAATAGAACACAGTTATGAAATTGAAAGCGTAGTATAAATGTTCAAAGATAATGCTTAAAGAGCATCCTTTTTTTTGTTCATTCTGAGTATTTAATGAAGGCTTCTTTTGAAGCATGCTTCAATATTATTGAAGAATTATACTTTTAAAGGTGAAATTTTCAATGGAGCATTAATTTTATTCTTTATTGCTGTTTGCTTGAGAAATATGCCCATTTTTCACGTGTATTCATAAAGAAGTTTGCATATTTGTTATTGAAAATAATATTCGTATTATTCTCTAATACTAAAGAAAAAAACAAGCAATCACTGTCTGATGAAGATTTCTTATTTTAGTGAAACATCCTCGCTTTTGTAAATTAAAAATAATGCTTTTTCCTACATATATATGAATTTAATGATTATTTATCTGCCGTAAAAATAGTGGCTTGTATTATAATAGGGCTGAAAATAAAAGAAAAACTTCATTCTAAATAGTTGAATATATAGTTCCATGTCTTAAAAATGCTTTCTTTATTCCATATAATTAAGAACTCTATTTCTAGACTATCACTAAAGAAAAATATATGGAAATAGCAAAAAATATTACATTATATATAATGTAAATTTTTAAAATCATATTTGCTAATCTTAATTACAAAAACATTACCTTAAGTATTTAAAAACCATTTAAATTTCAATTAAATTAAGTATAAATTTTTAAATTTAAACACGCTTTAAAATTCCAATTAATAAATTAACAATTGTGAAATGCATTGACTTTAAATATATGCAATTTGGTTGGCTTTTAATTGACAGCAAAAGAACCTTCTTCGATCTTGTAATTTTAAATCGATCAGATGCTGATGGAGACACTGAAAGTGCTACTTCACTCTTCTGACTTCCACACCGCACTATGTTTCAATTCTTTTTTTAAAGGTGCTGAAACCATAGTGTTTTACTCGATAATCTTTAGTGAAATCAGGACTTGAACTCTCGACTTTAAACTTTTAAATTTTAACATCACCCTTCATGATGGCCACGATATTATTTGGTAGCTTACAAGTTGTCCTAGGATAGATATTTTAATACTAAAAGCTTTTAACTTTCTCCGGCTTTTATATGTCAAAAATGTTCCCAACATTACTCAGGTTTTTAATAAATTACATTACTTTAGTTTATTTAATCCTTTTTTTAAAGGAAAAGCAATATGCATGCCCGTGCAATAATTTACGAGAAACCAAAATACAGTGAAGGACCAATATTACATAAACAATTATATTTTATATATAAGCGATAATTACGCTAATTACTTAAGTGATAGTTATATAAGTGATGAATATGTTCAAAGAAAAATGGGGTTAGAGTTTGCGTGAACTAAATTTATTAAGTGGTTGAAAAGCCAAAAATATATAAGAATTTTTATAGACCTACTAAATTTCTGTATAACGTACACAATATTCGGTTAATCGTAAAAATTTCTTAAGACTATTAAAAATTAAAGAGTATCAAAGTAATTGGAATCATTTTGATTGGATGAAAAAAGAATATCATTCATAAATCAGTTAATAAAAGTTTATTTGAAATATATGTATAAGCATACAATGTGTGCCAAAAAACTACTGAAAAGAAGATCAGATGGAAATTATAATTTTCCTATGTTTATGCTCTGTGCATCATTCAATTCGTTACTTTCAAATAACAGTATCTTATTAATAATAAATATTTATAAAAATTCAATGAGTTCTACTTCTACTTTTATTCGGGAAGACATAATAACAAAAACTCATATTTCTTTCTCTCTCTCCTCTTTTGAAATACAAATTCAGTACGTAATGTACTTCAGCATTTATCACAAGCTAGCTCTTTTCTAGAAATTATATACAAATTAAAAAGGAATAGGTTTCATAAATTTTAATGCACTTAGCACACTTTTTTCCATCTAAATAATTTTTTAATAAAAAAAATGTCATATTAATACATAAAAAAGAGTTACTAAAATGAAATCATTTTTTTCAATATTTTCTTTTTTTAATAAATAAATAAAATGAATGAGAAAATACCTTTCCGTTTAAACAAAGAGTTATATTTATAAGTATATATGCAATAAATATGACTTTTTAAAAAAAGGTTCTGCTTTATACATATAAAAAAATCGAACTTATCATAAAATTCTAGGTATAGTAACGAATAATATCCCCATATAAGAGCAAAAAATTGCCCAAATTTTATTAATTACTTAAAATAAATTTTTAAACACATATAAAAAATATAACAATACGTATTTTTTTGATTGTTGAAAGACTCTTCTGACAAAGAAAAACGTCATCAAAGCGCAGTAACATGTTTTAACCATTCATAATACTTAATTGTATATAATTAACTATTCTAAAACACAAAAAAGGAGAAGTAGTATAATCCTTAATAAACTGTACAATGGTTTGTCCATCGGAAGTAAAAATATTTCAAAAAATTTATGAAGATATATTTTTTAATATCCCGCACGCATTTTGAAAAAAAAGCTTAAACTTACTATTTAAATAGACTGTCGTGTTACTTGCATGACATTTTTATTTCTCTCCTCCCCTCTCTCTCACTGTCCGTCTTTTTTTTTCTCTCTCAATCTACCCTCCTCTCTTTATATATATATATATATATAAAACAGGGCAACACAAGGAGGTGTCCTAGAGGTTCGGACACACCCCATAGCCCTTGTTTTTTTTTCGTTTGGGTTTTTAAATTCTATGTAATATTAAGAAAAATTTAATTATGTATTTTTTTTAAAATAATTAATTTTGTAATTAATCAAATTATTTATTCAATAACTTTTTTTTTGTATTGTTTTTTTCCCAAAACGAAAAAATCAAAAAAATATGTTGGGCGGCGTTTTGGACATGATAAAAAATGGTGGAATTTCGACCCGGGCCCCCTCTTGAAAATTTTTTTTGTGTGGCTACTGTATATATATATATATATATTATATATATATATATATATATATATAAAAGGAAATTTGTATAATATTTCAAGATAAGAAATAAAAAAATAACGTAATAAAAAAATAAAAAAAAAACATGAAAATAAAAATACAAAAAAGGAACTATAAATATATATATATATATATATATATTTAAATATATATATATATATTGAACACTTGAAACTACACTTTTTATACGGGAATTCTTTCATCATTCTGGGTTTATGTGAAACTCTTCCAGTCTAGTTTTATCCTAGCATTTTTACATCATCTGTCCATCAGAAAGTGCCTCAAATGAAACACGTCTTTTTCAGTGCAATACCTACTTTTAAATGCAATGCGTGCTTTTAAATGCCCCTTTGTAATTTGGTGGATTAATAATTACCAATTAAATGTTATTATAATTAAATGTACTGGTAATACTGTTTTATCATTGCATCAGAGAGAGATGTATACTTAGGACTTAAAATTTAGTTTAAAAAAACATTATTGAGTGTAGCATTTAAAAATTTTACTTTTTTTGTAGTTTATTGAACATAAAAGTGTATGAATGAACAAAACTTGCTTTAAAAATGTATGAGGATTTCTAATTCAATTTATTTTTATTTCATTCAGAATATAAACTCAAAACAATAAAGGATCCAGAAATATTTGAGCAATCTAATACTATGAATTCCACTTTCAAAAAACTAATAATCAAACTTCTTTTCCAGAATATAATTTCGAAAAATATTATTTCTCAAAAAGCTGAACAAACATGTGTGAAAAAACATGTTTAGCAATTTTGAAAATATCCTTTTAGAATTGCGAGAATGCCCTGAATTTTTTACAAATTATCTTCACAATGTTGCACTGTTTGAGTAAAAATCATATAAAATATAACATATTATATTATATTTATTTATATAAATTAAACGCAAACAACATTTGAGTAAATTTTATTCAGAAAAAAAAACAAGTTAAATAGAGAAAGGGGAAAAAAAAGACTTTTTACAGTAACTTTTTTTTATTCTACACAGATTTATTTTATGAACACTAGAAAAGTTTAAAATGTTGATTCTAGTTATTCGCGCTTCGGAGGAAATAAACTTACTTGATGATGAATTAATATTTTCTATACCTAATGAAAAACGAGGGAAATTTAAATAGATGAAAAAGCAGTCTTTGGATTCAATATGTTTAGTTTCAATTGACACCATAATATGTTACGTTTAAGTACACACAGTAAATTCAAGTGGTATTACGTATAATTTTATGTTCAATAATTATTTTTATCGTATTTTTCTTCGAAGTCCGTTTTTCTGTATAAGAATATTCTTAAATTCAGGTTTCAATTCATTCGTAATTTGGCATATTCATCTTATCTCTGGATTTTTATAATCTTTCATTTTAAAACAAGTTTAAGTTAAGTATGTTTTATTTTCAAAAAACAATCTGAAGTAGTTCGAATGCACCTTTTTGCGCGAGATCGCATCTTCATTGTACATATTCTGCTAGTTATCAAGGTCATCCGAACGCTTCCAAGTATAAACGTAATCGTAATTGTTTAAAGCAAAAAAAACAATTCAAATTTAAATTTTAATTCCTTTCACGATTTAAAAACAAATTTATAATTTCAAAATTATATTGTGAAATGAATTTTAAGAAACTTTATTATAAGAATGTCAATCCCAATTTCTCCTTTCTTGAACAGATAATAAAATCAATTTCATCTCTAAATTACAGAAAAGATCTTAAATTAATAAATTTTGTTTTATAAATTGTTTGTAATCATCTAACCTCGATTCTTATAAAAGTATAAAAGAAAACAGGCCAATAAAAGCAAAAAACGTACATAAATACCTTTTGAAGGCATTTATTATTTATGCTACTTTTCAATATATAGGTAAAACAAACGACCTCATTTTAGAAATTTCAACTGTATAATAATGGAATTTAAGTGTAATTTAATGTTATAGGTGTATAAGATCGACAATACTTAATAATTTACCATGCATATACTGGTCCTTGCATAAAAGTATTGCATCGAATTTAATTATTTAGTTTTTTAAAAAAATTACATTAATGTCTTAGCGTTAAATATTTATGAATATTTCAGAAGATGATTTATAGAGGAATATTAATCTCAATTGCATTGTAAAGTTGTTATTTCAACTTAACTGCTAAAAGATTAATTATCATTGAAGTCACGATAATTCATATTTAGCGTAGTGAAAGCTCCCTTTCTTATTCCCAGTCAAAGGTTTTGCTTGCATTATCTATACATAATCTTATTTCTAAGTTTAATTTTGCTTTTCTTATCTCATATGCTTCATAATCGATGTAAGCTGTTTTAGAGAAATTCAGACTTATTACGAACAGCCTAATTTATTCAAGACGCATTTACATTTCATTTTATGCTAGTTAATTTGTCCATCAATAATGCAATAAGATCACCCTATCAAGCAAAGAAAAAACATGTTTCTACGCGTTAATCCTTTTCACCCGTCAATCAGATTCGTGTGTTTAGCATTGATATTCATTATTCGTTTCTATAAAAATGGTAAGAATGGTATAGGAAATCAAATATGTCTGAAAGATTAAATTTACATCAAATTTTTTACCTAACTACTTACCACGAAACAGCTTAATAAATATTTCAAGACAAAATTTCCATAAATTTCACACACAAAAAGATTCAACAAAAACAAAAGGAATTGTGTTACTTCGTTGTTAAAACCTCATAATGGTATCATTTTTCCACACGTTTGAGATCCACATTGGAATTACAAGCGCCCGCCCTTTTCGCTGCTATCTCCCCTTTCGTCTCAGTGAAAAGCGACGAAGATACCGTTCATCCCGGTGATCGCGCGTCGAGTTGGCGGTTGAAAAATCTCGTCCTTCCCGAACCTTTTCTCCGCGGCGCCCCTGCCGTTAACGTCGGTCATAAAAGCCCCACTTTAGCCGTCAGCTTGGGGCGCATTGTATTCGCCCTCCAGGGATGTCTCTTTCACTCCAGGCCCCTCATACTCCTTCCTCGTTGCCCTACTTAGCAATGAAGGGGAAAAGGCCTGTGTGTGGAAAAGGAGGACTTGTTTTTGTGGTGAGCTACGCTTTTCACTTGGGCTTCGATGGCTCATTAATGAAATCTAGCTAACACATCTTAAAACGCACAGGATTTTTAAAAGTAATCTTATTTGTGATCCTCGCCTTCTCTGTTCATTTATTGCATTCGAGACAAGCGCCTTCGATATAGCGCCCGATTGAGAGGGGATGTTAAAAAGATTCCTAATTTAATTCCCTCCATTTCACCTGAAAGGGTGGCTCGTTTGTGTGAGGGGGAACCTCGTAAAAGGCAAGAATAGTTGTAAAAGATCTTGTTCTCGTGGCTCAGAGCCTATGTTCCTTAGAATCATAGAGAGACTGTAACGAAAAGCCTTATTTTTTTACTTTAGTATTTGGTAAATTTCAAGTCAAAAATCATGTAGTATATTCTAGGGGGGAATGGAAATATTAGTATCTCTGAATCTATTCACAGCCATACCGAAAAAAACATTTTTTTTTTTTCGAATAGAATATGTAAATCTTTTGTTTCCTATCATTCATACCATCGTGATAAATGTGATTTTTTATTATAGTAAATAAATTTTTAATTTTCCAAAATGGAAGTGTATTGATTAAGTTTTTGGGGTTTGGGGGTTAAGCTCTTTTCCTTTTAACTATAACCATTAGTTAATCCGAAGCAATACAGTGATTATTTTAGAAGAAAAATATTCCATTTTTTATTTATTTCAGAAGCTATTTTTCGTCCATTGAGAAACTCTACGCAAAAGCACAAAACAAAACAAAAAAACTGTCTTTTTAACTTTTTTCTTTATTTTAATTTTCTTTTTTACTTCATTTTCAATTGCATTGTAACTTGCACGTACCACATTTTCTTATTTACTTTATGAAAAGATTATCGAAAAAATTAATTGTGAATCGTGATTTTAGGTTTCGAAGAAATAGTTGAGAATAGCATGATTTCGAATGTCTTTCTTTAAGAAGGTATGGAGAAAAAATATCTTACTATTTTATATTAGAGAAAAAATGATTTAAAGCAGCATTTAATACTTTCTCATTTTTTGTTTGTTTGTTTTTGGAGAAAAAGAAGAAAAGATTACTGCGAAGCTTTAAAATTATGCTCATTCTTAAATAAAAAATTGAATAATGTAGAAAATATTTTTTTATTCATAGTTCTACTAAGAAATAAAAAAGGTAACAATAAAGAAATGGAACAAAAATTTATCTACCTAACTTTAAAAAAATAAGAAGAAAGGAGCTGAGATTTTCTAACGCTCATAAATAAAGCCTATAGAAAAATAAGTGAATCGATGATGAAACTTATTTCAATTAATTTCTTTCCCGCTTTTATGGAAAAATGCATTCTTCAATAGCAAAGTTTTAAAAAAATTATTTCACGGAAAATCCACATCACTCCCAATAAAATATTTCCAAAATTTAACTTTTACAGAAGTTCTTTAATGCATTATTATATAATTTAAAAGCTGAATAAATTTTAATAAATTTCTACACTTTCACAAAAACAAATATTTGCAAGTAGTAAAGACATTTTTATTTAAATTTTGGTTATCTCATACATAGAATCTAATTAATTACTAAAGCATCGGCTATAAATTAAGCGACATATGTATATTTGAATTCATGGAATTTCTCACGAAAATTAAGCAAGACAATATTCATGTTATCTCGTTTAATATTTGCTTATATTTTAAATCAAAACTCTTTCGAACTCAACTTCGTAAAGTAAGATGAGCTCAGTTATAATCTCTTAAAGTACAAAACATTAAATTGATATTTTTATTTCCTACTAATGCAGAGAATAATAGATTTTTTTCTCTCTTAATAGTAATATCACTTAAGTAGGGTTTTTACAAACGGTTTTTGCAATTTAAAGCCAAGTTCACCTGGCGAATACAATATCTAAACCATTAACTCATTCTAGTTGTAACACAAAAAATACATGAGAAATTTTAGGATTTGTTTGGTCTGCTTACAAGACATTAATTAGAGGGAGTGTGTGTTTCGAATATAATAATAATAAGCCTCTAGTTACAAAGTTTTCGATTCTATGAACTAGATAATGATAGCGAAAAAGGTAAATATTAATAACACCGTCAAATATTCGTATAAGGGAACTCTGTTTGAAGTTGTGTTGCATTTTTTGCTGTATATATAATATGCAATGTAATTGTTAGAATATAATCATAATTCTTTAGTTGTAGTTAAACGCTGTTTTATGTATCATTTTGTGTATGTTTATATATATATATATATTTATATACTATTCTGCTTTTGTGGCTGTACAGATAGGTTAAATATGTAGAGGTTAAAAGAAAATAAAACAATTATAAAAGTTACAGTAAAAGTATTTTCCATATTCTCATCTGCTTATGTATTCAATATGCACATTATTTGTCTCCCACCTGTTTAAAAAATGATTTGTTTTTCCCAAATAAAAAAAGAAAGGCTCTTAAAAGTAATAAACCTACTAATTTCTGTCTCTGAAGGCATTCGTTTAAAAATTCTTAACAGTATCGTTTTAAGTAATATAATTAAATAGGTTTAAAAGTTCATTTAAGCCTGTACATGAAACAAGGAATCGGAGAATGGTTGACAGGCTTTGATGGTAATAGTAGAGTATATAATTATATTTCCAGAGCTGTGCTATGAAGGAAAAGAAATCATTCAGTCTATATGTTTGCTCTAAATTAGGACACATTTAATTAAGATCGACAGTATTTCAATGTAGTAGTATCTAATAATTAAAGTCATATATACTAGGTATCTCTTTTATGAGAGTGGGAAAAGTGTTATTATATGCAACATGGATGGGTATTAAATTGTCATTGAAGTTAAATAGACTGCAATTATTAAAGTTTTGTTAATCAGCTTTTTACTTTATCGTATAAACATATTTGCTAAAATTATATGCTTACCTTCAAACATTACTAAATTTATGTATTTATTAAATAGTTTTAAAAATGGTTTATTATTTCTGGTTTTAAATTAAATCAATGAAGAACGACATATTATACATATGTATGTCGTGTATTGAAGTAGTGTTGGCGCCGGTGTGTGTGGTTATCATTTTTGATTCATTAACGACGTCTTCAGAATGGAGTTTTATCTTTTATTTTGCAGCATACATAGCGTAACTCACTTAGCAACTGATCACTCACTTTCTATTTTACATCTTTTTGGTAAAAACACATGAACAGACATATAACGGAAGCGACATCTTGACGGACACAAAAGGCAAAGAGCAGTTTTTATTCATATTCTTACATGATGGCGACAAGCAGAGAAAAAGAGAGCGATTACATCAGATTTTTGGTTTTATACCAGCAGTGCAAGCGCGTGACTATTACATAATAGTAGTTCTGATTGGATGAAATGAGCGGGAAACAAGATTTCGCGGTTTAGCCAATTACGATTAAGATTACAATGTTATTTTTGAAATACAATTACCGAAACCGAATACTTTTGAACTAGGGTTTGCAAAAACATGATACTATTTGAAAACCAAGTTTTTGTCTTTTCATTAAATGAAAGACCAGTTAACCGGTTTTTGATTTTTTTAAAGAAATAAAGTATGAAAATAAATAAACCATCAATTTAAATATCAATAAAAACTACTTTAAATATATATAATAGAGCTATATAAACTAAATAAAATAAATAAAAACATGAAACACAAAACTTAGTAGTTAGAAATATTTTTTTTTTCAAAAATTATGTAAAACGAAAAGTAAAAAATAATACAATTTTATTATTAATGTTTTATAATGTAACAAGAATAGGAAAAGTAATATAAAGCATAATGTGTAAATCTTATTTGTTTAATAAACAAATTTTGAGAAAAATTAATATGTCCAACAGGTTTTATTTCATGGACAAGCATAAATCGGTTAAGAAGCCACAGATCGAAAAATAAACTCTCTCAATATCTGTTGTTATTGCTTAAAATAATATAGAGTTTTCTGTATCTTTTTAGATTTATCAACACTCAAATTCAAAAAATTTGCTACATTAATTTTTATTTATTATTTTAACACATAGCTAATTCGTTCATACGAGGCATATTTTTCTTTTTATTTGAATCTGGAAAGATTACAATATAAATACTTCATAAATAACAGTAAGGGAAAAAACTACTTATCACTTGGACAAAATAGTTTATTTTTGGCTTTTCGGTAAAATCCGGGTTTTATGATTAGGTAAAATTTAACAAAAACCAGTTAACCGATTTGGGTTTGTGTGAGTGAATCATCACTTCAGCATACATTAGAGTTGCATACATGCGTGCGTAGTTAACTAGTGCAATTTCCTTCCAATAAAATGCTTATTTTTTTAAAAAATTGATTTCTTAGAAATGATTTATTACAATCACATTAAATTTAGCAATCATATTTATTTGACAGGTGGTGAATCACTGTTTAATACCATAAACTGTCAGTTCAAATTCACATCACTCAATTTTTAATAGCTTACATCTAGATTAGTAAAAATAAATTTAAAGAACTAATGCAGTTTCCTATTTAGTTTGTTAATATTGAAAACATTACTTTTCAGGGATACCAGATGCATGACTTAAATTTAAAAGTTATGTAACCCCTGCCTACAAATATATTCTTCAACCTTCTTGTATTTTAGCCTTAATAAACAATTCTAAGCATAAAACAATTTGAAATTATAACATTAATCATGATTTGTTAAATTAATAATAATTTCGGATAAAATACATCACAGATAAAAATACATTACATACAAAACATAAAAATATATTACTGCTGCAATTCAAATATATTTAATGTTGAAAATGGCTTCTGTAATTTTAATTATGTATATGTTTTTTTAAATTAATTTTTAAACTCTGCTATCAATCTCTTACAACTAACAGATAAATCCCCGTATTATTCAAAACAAAAATTTGTTTTAAATTTTTGTATGAATAATATACCATTTTTTTTTTGCAGCTACCTCCAAACACTGCCCTTTAAAAGTTTTTGATATGGTCTTTTTCGGATTATAATTCCTGATAACTATGTTCTCCCAATTTATGATAGCAAATCACAGTTACCAAATACTTTTCTGGTATAATATTTGAAACAATGAATATTACCTTAAAATATATCTAAATGATATAAATATCACACTCTGCTGTTCCAATAAAAGTCTTGAAAGTGAGTTCAAATAATAGAATTCAAAAATTGCCCCATCTAATAATTTAAATAAAAAGTTTAATTGCTTTATTCCTCGGTGAGAATACTTTAATACCGAGAGAAAAAAACGGAATTATAAATTGAAAATAATCTTGCGTTTGTGCATTCTTTATTTGTTGAAATTTATATCATTTTAAACGCAAGAAAGTAAAACATTGTACAAAATTTAAAGCATTTTGATAATTTTTTACATAAATATTCTAATATTGAAATCTTCTCATTATTTCTGCATGCAATTAGGTTACTTAGTGGGCATTTAATTTGATAAATTTATATATATTTTTTAAAAAATTTTCTTTCCAAATTGCGTTGAAATACTTCACGAAATATACTGACAAACTCAAAAATATGAAAATTAAAAATTAAATACCTTTGTAAAATAGCAATAATACATGTAAGGAGGTGAAATTTTATTGCATAGTGTCCACGATGATGTAATTGCTCTTTTATTTTTAGTATTTTTTTTATAAATATTAATTTGATAATTATTAATTGATAATCTTAGTGAAATTCTTCTAGCTAACTAGGCAAACTCATGTAAGCAGCAGAAATCTTATTATTTTAAACTCCGCATACATTTTTCTAAGAGTAATTTTTTTTTCTCATTTTAGCTGCAGTTTTTAATGTTGGGAGAGTTAAAATTTTCATCACAATTGTATATCTAAAAATTACGTTTCAAGTTTTTTTTTTATACATGTTGATTCATTCATTCATTATTTATTAAATCGTACTTTGAAGGTGCACGAGAGCTATTAGAGATGAAACACAAAATTTTTAGTAGCAGTCAGATGACGAGGATGACATCTGAACTGACATCTCACTCTTCAAACTTCCACACCACGCCAATGTAGGACATTGAGCGCAGATAGATTTAACGTGCATCAGCCCATCCGGGTTTTGAGGTGCATAAAGACTCAAATCCATTACTTGACATAAACAATACCAGCCAATAGTTAGCGTCTATGACCACTCGCTACTATAGCCAATCTTATATTCTATAAACTAATCAATATCTAATAATTATGTATACATTGTCTTTTTAATTTATCTACCTCATCCTGTTCTGTATTCAATAATTGCATTAAAATGCGTCACATCGATTTATTTATTTTAAATTATGACAGTAAATAAATATAACATTTAATTATACATATTAAATGAACATTTTTTTTTAATAACAAAAGGTTGAAATATTATAAAAAATACATGCGATATATTTTCTGACAATAATTTTATTTTATACACATAGATTTCAAAAACTCAAAACTAAATTGGATATTTTTTGCTAAATCATTCAATGATCTAAGACTACACTGAAAAAGAGTGAAATAGCTTTTATTTTACCTTTTAACAAAAACTTAGGATATTAATAACAAAAACATTTGTTGAGCAAAAAAATTTAATTTCATTTGATAATAAAAATTTTTTATTCTTATCACATTCAGGAGTTCTGTGCGTAAAAAGTGTCTATCTCCATCCTTTCATAAAGTTTTTTGATACACAGACTTCAAATGTTTATTTATTCAGCCTTTGATAAAGTGCATTTTATATCAGTTGCATAGTTGTACTCTCAAGAGAAGCGATATAATTTCTTCAGATTTTTATTCACTCAAATAAGGCGCTATGATTTATTAACATTTATTTCATTTTGTGAGAATGAGGAATTTTTATGAGATTTGATATAGATTTTGAAAAATGTCTTTTTCTTGCTTTCTTTTTTCTTTTTTTTTTTGACATACCTTCTTTCTTTCATCATCTTGTAAGTTACAAAACATTCAAATATTTGCCTTACAAAAATATGTTGTCATTTTTTTAAGTCAGATTGATTAAAAATGAACTTTTTTAAACAAGTTTATTCATGCATAATATGTATTTTATTTAGAAGAGTCATATATATATATATATATATATGTTACAATAAAACTACTTAAAAATCTGTTACAGTATCATTTCATGACTAAACGACTTGTTCGTCTTCTTTCAACATATGATCCATCGATTTTTTTATTTAGTTTCCTTTCCTTCTTTTTTAATTTGAATGCAAGCAAATTTGAAAGTTACCAATGAATTATTGTAGCACGATTTTAGGACATTATTGGTCTTAGCTCAACTTTAAAAACAAATGTAATCGAATAATAATATAAAAAGAAAGAGCCTATTAGTCGAAAAACAAGAGTAATTTTTTTTTTAATTTTGTCAAATTTCTAAACAAATAGGGTAAAAAAAAAGCCATTTCGAATTTTAAACTATTTTATATAAAATTAAAACCAACAATTTTTTTTATAAAAAAGTGTGAAAAGTGAATTTTTGAAAATAACTGCTTAATTTTTTTTTTTTTTTTAAAGTACCTCTCAATTTTAAAGCATTGCAACAAGCGAAGTCACATTACATGTATTCTAAGCTCTAAAGGAAACAACAAAAGGTTCCCCCGACCCTCTCTTTTTTTTTTATCACGTTAAGATTTGAAAGCACACTCTATCCTCACTCTTTTAGCTCTCAATTTTAAATCCGGATTGAGGTATTGTGGTGGGATTGTTCTCAATCCCGCCCACCCTGACGGGGCGGGGGGGGAACTCTCCTCTCTTTTGAGGGGAGGCCTCCGTGTTTTTCTCGATCGTACAATGTAGGTAACACTGAAGTTGCGTAAACTCGTACATGGCACGAATTACCGTCCCTTTAAGCACTAATTCTTTGATATACAATCCCCCTTGAAGAATTTGCTTTTGCAATGTTTTAATACCTTCTTAAAAATATTAGTTCATATTCAAAAACTCAGTGTAAATTGCTAAAGATTCGCCCCCCCCCCCCCAGCCATTTTCCATTAACTGTGTGGTTGTCCCCTTCATCCATTCTCCTGTTATGTCATTTTTTTTTCTATCTTTCCTTTCATATAATAAAGCATAAGCTATTTGATTCTTAGCAAGTAAAGCTATTTCAGAAAAAATGCATTTCTTCAAAAGTCAGAATTACCAACAGGTCCTTGCTTAAAGTTGCGGTATCCCGCAATTAAGATTACGAGCCTTGTTGAGTCAAACTGTGAATTCAAGTCCTGATTCAACCAGACACTCATACGGAAAAATAGGTGAAGTTGCATACCAGAACGAACTCAGACCCGAAATCAACTCATAGTGTGGTGTGGAAGTTTAACGATAGAAATATCAGCACATGTGTTTTCCTCTTCATATGATCGTGGTTTGAAAAAAAAAGTTATCAAACCACCAAGACATTAAAACTCGTTGAAAAAGGTATTTATTTCCAAACTTTAGTATTGTGATTATATGTTTGGAAAATTAATAGTGACTCTAAATTTAATCATTTATATTTTAAAATCAAATGTGATTCTTATATCTGTATTTAAAATTAGTTGTGACTACCATGGCCAATTTTTTTTAAATAGTACTTTAAGATATAATTTTTAAAATTTATATACAAGAGGAAATTTCTTTAAAATATACTAACTTTTCCTAACATAATTTAATAATGATATAAAAAAAGTTATATTAAGAAAAACTTTTAGATTCTTATATAAGTTTACATAAAATTATCTAAGAATTTTAAAACTAAAGCAAATAAAAGTACTAAAAAGTACTAATTTTAAAAATACACTTTTTATATATTTTGGTATGCTTTCCAACTTCACATTAATTTACGTTGCTGAATTATAGATGGTGCAGATTTCAGAATGCGTTTTAAGTATTCATTAAAACAGCTACAATCAACTCTTTCTAATATTTAATTAAAATCTTCTATGGGTTTTCAAGGAGTACATTTAAACCATGATTTCTTTTCTTTTCATATGAATACTTGTTTATTCAACAAAACACATTCTTGTATGCATTTAATGAAAACAAAGTTAGATGAAAATCACTAAAAAGCTAAACGCGGGATATAAATTCTGGCATTACCAAAAAAATTGTTATATATATATACATTTTTTATATAATAGAGAAAAGTAATTTTATATAGAGAAAAGTAAATTATTTAAAGAAAAACTTTAGAAATGAAAAAGAAACCATTTAAATATGTCAAAACAGCAAAACATTTAAATATGTCAAACAGTCTTCGAGTAAAATTTTCGGACAAGTTTTTCTTTTAATGTAACACATAACTTTTATTTCTGTAAACAACAATTATTATAACTATTTCATAAGAAATTAAACTTCTAAAAACAATTTTACTTGAGATTCTTAGAATTAAAAAGGAAAGGAAGAAATAAAGAAAGGGGAAAGAAGAAAAAACTGAAAGTAAAGAAGATAGAAAGGACAGAGAAACAGAAAAAATAACTGGCAAGAAAACATTACCATATAATTTTACATTGATTTACCAATTCTTTCTATAACCTTGAAAATATTTTAAGATTACGAAAATCAATGCTAAGTGCATGGATTAATTAACAAAGTGAGTCTATTACATAATAATGTATAGACAAATTAACATTCAAACCTTCCTTGCTCGATTAGTATTTACCGTCTCATTCAAATAGGCAATTTAATGTTGTGAAATGTTTTTAATCATGCTTATGTTAGTTAATAAATGTATTTTGAGTTAATAAGAAAAAAATTTTATATAATTTAAATGCTAATGCTAAATTATTCCACAAATATTTAACCTACACAACCAAACACATCTTAAGAGTTTATATTGTAATCAATTACTAATGTTACAAATCAGACAAAAGGTAAACACTTAAATTTAATTACTACACAGGTTTCTTTTAAGTATTTCACATCAAACTCTTTTATAAATATTAAATTTCAGTAATTACTCATCATTTAATGCGTTCAATAATTCTCCATAACCGTATTTAATAACAATTCCTTATCCTCTAATATAATAAATACTTCATTTCGCATATATATAGAGATAGGTATATCGCTTTTAATTTAAGACACTTTTCTATTGGAGAAGAAAAAAAGTTGCATTGTTCTTTTTCTTTCTTTCTTTTTTCTTACCTTCTTTTTTTCTTCTTAAAACTTATTAGGTAGAGGTATTAGTCATCTTTCTCAGAAGTAAAAATGGACCTCTAATAAAAATTTTCCCATTTTCTTAAAGATACATTTCTGAAGAAAGCGCGAAATCTAAATACAATATACTCTTCTCCTAAATATCCCATACATACCCAAATAACGGACAAAACTGTTCCTTATGTACAGAAGCAGTTTTTCGCTCTCTTTACAGATACTTTCATAAAACTTATTGAAACGCGTCCACGTGTTCAGTTGGTAGAGCAGTACATTTTACAATAGATAAAAGTTATTTTTACTAGCAGGAATTTATTTACATACATTTTTTTTTTTTTACAAGAAAGCTTACAATTGCTCAGTTTCCTTTAGGAGATACTGTTCTTTTTTTTTCTTGTCTCATTTCGATCCACAAAAAAAAGGCTCTGATCAAAGTTTTGACCAACTAAAAGTTCACAAGAACAGGTCCCCATAAAAGTTAGAAAGTGACAATTCATACTTAAACTCGTGTTTAATACACCGGACTAACAAAATACTTCTAATAAAAACTTTCTAACCCTTTATCCCAAATAATTTTTGTCATTGTCAGCAAGTGGATAAACTAACCACTTTGTATACAAACTATTAAAAAATTCCAATTGGATGGGTACTCACAAAATGGCCATCAAGGTTTTGAACTTCTCAGCACCGCTTTTAGGCCTTGTTGTTTGGGAACATGGAAAACGGCAACAGGTCACTTCAGCTGTAGAAGGCCGGCACCGTTATACCCACTCCTTGCTAAACTCGACCCGTTTGTGCGTTCGTGAGGCCATGGTACTTTGTTTAACTCGCACTACAATGGAACTCACCAATAAGGGACGAGCGACTTCTGCTCCGTCCAATGGAAGGTCGCCGGCTCACTAGTGGGGAGGAGTCTAGGGGAATCGCACACCAATAGTGTGACCGGAGAAAGATTGAAAAAGAATAGGAAGAGAAAACAGAATACTTGGGAGTTATAAAGCTAAACATCGAATAGTGTCCCCACTCGTTTTTCGTGCAAGAAGGAATTTATTTAAACTTTCCTTACCTCTCTCTGTTGACACGAATCTGTAAGGGAAGGAGAAGGGGATTTGTCCTTTATTTCTTTAAACACTTATTATTTCTTTGAGCACTTATTTGAGAAACGATACATCAAATACGGAGCAAATGGCAATATCCCTTACCGTATAAAAAAAAATAAGTGGACCCTGTCATTGAATTGAATGTTTGGGTGAAGAAAACGGGTGAAAAAATAGGGCCGGATCATACTTTTAGTTTTATTTTCCTTTAGTAAGAGGGTTGAAATTTCTGGGTGAGTTCAGTAGTGACAAAAAGATTTGATTGACTATTGAGAAAAGGATTTAACTATTGATTTTTATTTGCGTTCAGATTGATTGGTTATTCCTTTTGTGCTAAAAATGAAAACGCGTAATTGAAAAAAACCTTTAAAAAAAATAGAAAAAGGGAACTTAAGATATGCTCTAAAATTCTCCCCACTTATTTTTGACAAAAATTCATTTTATTTTGTATTTCAATAGTAAGGGTCATCTTTATTTTGTGTTTTTAGCCAAAAATTTTCCAAAAAAAATCGCCCTTTTTTATTGCTTATAAATAAGGATAACACTTAACAGGAAGCCAAAACAGAAGAATTTTATTTTAATTTTCAATTTTAAAGCTTTCATACTATTTTTTATTCTATATAATTGTGGAACACAGAAAACCCTAAATGTTAGCTTTTTGTAAGTACACTCAGCATACTATGTGTGAGGAATGTTTCACACACATACATCTTAAAAGAATCTCTCATACTTACAGAAAAATTTCATTTTTGAACCTCTTTTTCAAATGGTTTAGGTTTTGTGTGTGTGCATATATACACACATAATTTGAAGTATGTTGTAATACTAAGTCTTACACACACATTGCAAAGGGAACAAAGATAATTTTTTTATTATTATTATCTTTCATTTTTCTTTCTTCTTGAGCAACAAATTGCACATTGCCTTGACACAATCCTTGCTCTTTATCGAATATTTTCTAGAATCTAAATTCCTGCCTTAATGTAAAATTCCCTCCTTCACCACAAATAAAATCCCGGATGAGCAGTATTTCAGTACCATGGACGAACTACATCTCTTAAAAACACTAGCACTAATAATCTCACTATAAGAATTAAAAATATGAGCAAATCAAAGAGATAGAAAGCAGAAGAGATATCAGTGCCCGTACAGAATACGGGCAAACCGGTTATGTCAAGCTTTCGGTAGCCCATACGGCGTACGGGCAAACCAGTTAAGGGGTTCAAAAAAAAAAAAAAAAAAAAAAAAAAAAAAAAAAAAAGGAGGAACTTAAGATATGCTCTAAAATTTGATCCACATATTTTTCACAAAAGTTTATAGCAATAAATTCATTTTATTTTATATTTCATTAGTAAGGGTCCTCTTTATGTTTTTTCTTTCTTTTTACTATATCATGTATTAAAAATATTTCAAGGAAATAAAAATAGCTTAATCATGCATATGACGTTTAAAAACTGAGACGGAAAGCGCGCTCAAAAGAGTATAATACTAATTATATAAGAGTTGTGTTTTAGAGAATGATGAAGTTATTTTTTTTTTTGTTTTTTTTTTGTTGATTTTATACTGTTTTTGAAGTAATATTAAGATGTTTATGATTTTGAAATATACTGAAACTTGAATTTTTTTAATGGACAGTCACTGAATATAAGGGGGTGGGGGGATTTTACTAATTTCGATTTTATTTTAATATAAAACAATATGAATATCGTAAAATCTGGCGTATATAACCCTTTACTCTTAAGCTGCATTTTTTTTTAGGTATATTCCCTGTATAACATCGAGGCTCTTATGTTTTGAAGTCATTTATTCGAGGTATTGTCCCAAAATTTTAAAGGGGAAAAAAAAAGAAAAAGAAACAGAGTACTTTTAGAAGTGCAACCACTTAAGTTCAAAAGGTATGTCATTTCTTTTAACTTAACAGTATTTCGATATTTTTAGAAGTTGTAATATTTTATATATATGCTCTCGTCTCTTTTTCATTTTTTAAGTTATTAATTTTATATTCGGCTTATAACAAGCACCCATAAATTCGATCTTATTTTTTAAGTAAAAAGTGCACGTTATCCATCGAATTTTAAGGTAATTGAAAAATCCTGAAGTTTTCTTAAATATTTTTAAAAATAAATTGATGAAAACAAAAATTATTTTTTAATTCCTCTTTGAGTATTTGGAGTCAAGTATTATCCGTAATGTGTTTTATATCGATTACTGGTTATTCGTGTGAACGAGGTCTAGGTGTTTATTCACGACTATTAAATTTATTAAATAAAATTTCATTATTTTCCTCTTAAAACACTAATTAATAAAGCTGAAAATATATTAATAATTTACTTACCACATGGAGTTAAAGGATAATAAACTTCTTAGAAAGTTAGAGGAATTTCTAATAATCTCAATAACTTACATTTTTACTCAATTCAGAAAGATTTTAACAGAAATTATCATAGTGAACTTCAAAATTTATATTCAACTTATAAACTTAAAAGACTTGCGATTATAAATTTAGAAATCGAACATTTATTAGTTTTCTCTATAAGTACTTACTCAATGTAAAAAAAATTGTAATACATTTTCAACTTAGGATCAAAAGAATGTGGATTGTTAATGTAGGAATTCTGAGGCCGCGGTAGCCTAGTGGTCAAGGTAACGTACTCGTGGCTGGCTTGTCATGAGTTAGAGTTCAGTACCACTGAAAACCCGCCTTGTAAGTGAGCGATGCACGTTAAATTTGTCGAGAGCTCAAACGTCCTGCCGTTGGTGTGGTGTGGTAGTTAGGAGAGGGGGTGCCAGCTCAGGTGTCGTCCTCGTCACTTGAGCATGGTTCGAAATTACGTGGTCCGTCGCCAAAAGCCCTCGTGTAGCTGAACAGTGCGACGTTAATATTCACTCGCAAGATAATTAACTTGTGAAGAATAATTTTACAGGTTAAATTTAATAAGATCGTGCATTCCAGATTTAATTTTTATTAACGTTGCATTCTAAGGCAACTGGGTAGCGACGGTAACCTAGTGGTCAAGGTAACTGAATCGGGACCAACGTGTCATGAGTTCGAGCTTAGTACCGCTGAAGACCTACCGTGCAGAAGGGGCCAATGCACGTTAAGTATGCCGAGGCTCAAATTGAATCACGTTGATGTGGTGTGGAAATTAGGAAAGGGGTATGCCAGCTCAGGGGTTGTCCTCGTTACTTCACCTGGGTTCAAAATCACGAACTCCGTTGCCAAAAGCCCTCGAGTAGTTGAATAGTACGACGTTAATATTCACTCATTTACTAAGGCAACTCGAGGATTATTGATGATGGAAATAGTAAATTTGAATCTTGGTAAAATAATGTGGACACCCACAAGCTGGCACCTTAATCACCGAAATTCCACACCACGTCAAAGTGAGGACATTGAGCCTTGACAGATTTGATGTATATCAGCACATTTACAAGGCGGGTCCATTCATTTTGCGACCATAACCATTCGGCTATCACGACCCCAACCTGCGCAAGTTAAGCAATAAAAATAAATGTCTTAATATTGTGATGAGGAAGTGTTCTCAGAGTAACATTGCATTTTTGAAGCTACACTTGGGCTATTGGCAACGGACTTCTAAATATTGAACCTCGGTCAAACAAATCTGTTCATAAGTGCACGTAAGTAGAGTTATGTTTTTCTGAAAGAATAAAAATATAGGAAAATTCAATGGCACTCTCACACACACACAAGGGGAGGGAGGGGTCCCCGGATTCAGACCCGATTCATAGCCCTTGATTTTTTTTTTTTCGATTGAAATATAATCCTACGTATGTAGTGCGTAACACTTAAGTATTTGTTGTTAATAATCTTGTTAATTAATGCTAATTATTGATTCAATAACTTATTTCTTTTTACTGTTTTTTGTTCTCGAAAATCGACAAAAATCAAAAGAATATGCTTTGCGGCGTATTGCGGTATGATACGAGAATATTGGACTTTCGACCCTGGACCTCCACTTTGAGAAATTCCTGTATGCGCCAATGGGGAAACTTGGATATTTGTACAGTACTGATGAGAATAGTATTCTCATTAATGAGAGTAGTAATCTCAATTATATATTAGAAAGAACATTAAAAAAAAAAGGTTTTGAACTTTCTAAGGGCTACTAAAACTTTATCAAGATAGTCGTAGTTCACAAAAGCGTTCGCTTTTATAATTTATCAAGATTCATCCGATTACATGTTCAATTTCCTGAAGTTCAGAAAATTTTAAAATCTGGTGAATTTTTTTATGGTCACCGCCGTTAGATGATATCTCATATTTAGGAAAAGGTACCTGGGTACTTTATATTCTAATAAAGAAGAATATTATCGAGAGATACGTGTAATACTATAAATTTTAAGTCCTTAAACGTAAAAGAAATAGAAAAAATTATACCTTTCTTGCCAAATAATCTGTTTTAACCTGAGTGACTGCAATTTATCGATCGTTTATTGAAATCGTTTTCAGAAGAAACACAAATGTTATTGACGATGGAATTTGGCCTTTTTCAACCACTGTTGAGAGCAAAACCTGAGTTTTACCCCCTCTTTTTAAATTTCCACACCACGCTGCATGGGGATTTAACCAGTTGGTTGAAAAAGAATCAAATGAAAAAGGCTAACATTTCCTCAAAACTGCAACAAGAGGAGCCAGAGTTCAGTTCGGTAATACGTTACACTAAGGTTGTAAAAAGAAAGCGAATATTTTGAATTGCAAAACTATAAAATATTAAAAGAAGGAATTCATTATGAATATTTGTCAATTAAAATATCAAGCTATCCAAGATTTTCTTACAGATTAATTTTAGGAAAAATCCGAAACAGAAGTAAAAGGATTGAAAGAAATTCAGAAAGAATACACTATATATAAACAAAGAAGTTTTATAATTAAGTAGAGTAGCTTTATTGTGTAAACTTTTAATTATCTCATGTGAAAAGATATTATATTGAGTCATCAAAAACATAAAGGAAATAAGTTTTAATGATATCTAAGCAATCTGATTGTTTGAAAGGAGATTGGGTCGCCTACTCAGGTATCGACTTTGTCACTTGAGCTTGGTTCAAAATTACTAGGTCCGCCGCCAATAGCTCTCGCGTTTCTTTTTAGTACGATGTTAATAACATTCAAATAAGCAATCTTATAAATAGATGAAGTATTCTTTCAAGTCATAGTGGTGGTCACTTTTGCCTGATAGGTCATGGTAGCTAACTCATGGCTAATGTTGTTTCTATTGAGTCGTGGTGCCTCTAAAGGCCCCCCCCTCAGGGGGCTCACCTTCTTTAGGTGGGTACGGGTGTCACAATCCCGAGGTACCCTAGTGATCTTTTCCTTTTCCCAAGGGGTTTAGTATCTTTGGTAAACACGGGTGTCACGACCCCGGGGTACCCCAGTGATCCTTCTCTATTTTCGACCCTCCATCTTGTCATCCAATTCTTCTTTTCCCGTCCAGACCACAGACCTATGAATGTTTGGCGCAGTATAGACAAAACTGGCTCTTGCGCCATAAAACACCAAACTCAACTCAACTCAACGCCACTAAAGGCACGTCGCAGAGAGGAGCTGGTGCACGTTAACCCTTTAACTGTAAAGTTATTTTGATAATCTGAGTACATAAATTTTCGATTTTTTATTGCAAAATTGAAGTGTTTAGCACAAAATATAAACTATACTTAGTAGTTAAAAATTGGTATTTTGAATTAGATGCTTAAAATTTTTTAAAGTTTTGTAACCACTGCATATCCGCTAGAGGTGGTAAAATTCGTTTCAAGTGGAGCATTATTTTCTAAAAAATAAATAAAAATTAATACCAATTAGTAGTTTAGTTATTCAGTTCTGTGGGGGTATAACCTTGTATATGTGTGGAAACACTTCCAAACATAAAACAACTCTGAAATCATTACACCAGAATCGTGTTTCCTTCCTTATCTTTTTTCCATTTGCATACTTTTTAAACAAAAAACTTTCCACTGCCTTGAAGGTTTCCTTTTCACAGGAGCAGTAAGAATATGGGATATTAAATGGCATTCAATAAGCCAAGAAAGGTTATCTACTGTAGGTGGTCCGCCAGAATTAGTTTGTCCAAATCTGCATCATCATATTTATGTAAAAGTTCTTCTACAAGCTGGATTTGAAATTCTAAAATGTTATACGTTTCCCAGCTACATTTTTAAAGAGCAAAAATGAGTTCCCGAGTATACCTTCTCTATTAAATGTAAAAATACCTTTTTATAATATTTTTTCTTGCATTTTCGGATTGTCGGATGACAGGATATATTTCCTGATCACAGCGATATACATCTCCCGCAGACAGATTGTAGTCAAAAACAATCTTTGGCTTGCACCTTGGCAATCTTGGCTATTTTTTATTTTTGAGGATCTTGGAAATATCATGAATACTACTCATCAAACACCCTCTATTGAGTTCAGCATAAATTAACTCTGGTATTTACGTATTATCGCAACCTATTGACGACGTTATATAAAACGTAGTACATGGTTGCCAATTCAGAGCTCACGACACATAGGAAATCGGAATTGCCAACTTGGCGAGTTATTAATGGAGTTGGCGATTGTTGCGATAATACGTAAGTACCTTAACTTTTCTCGATATAGATTTGGGTTTGGCAAAGGGATGAAGTCTAAATTAACTTTTCCCAACATGTATTCGGGTATAAGAACAAGAGGCACTCAAAAAAAAAAATATCCCTTATAATACACGGGAGTGACATTTTGGAGCCCTAGAGTCGTGTCCGAGATAATTTCCAGCATGACAGTTAAAAGGTCTCTCGAGGTTCAAAATCCTTACAAGCATGATTTAGAAACTTGGAGAGAGGTTTCACTTCAGGTGTTGTCCAAGTTACTTGACCATGGTTCAATTTGATGAGGTTTGTCGCCCCTAGCTCTCTTGTTATTTCAAAGTACGACACTAATGTACAATCAATCAAGCCTTAGGATCAATAACTTCAGAACCACAATAAAATTTAGACCATTTATGTTTTCGATTCTTTAACAAAATAAATATCTCTTAGGAAAAAAGGGACACGCATACACACGTGTGTGAGCGGTTTTATCCTACTTAAGTAATTATTGAATTATATTAGATAAATTGAGTTGAATTAATACTTTTTTAAAACAATTAGTCTGTTTCAACAGGGACACTTTCAATTGCTGATATGTGTCTACTAAGATGAAAAGTTTGAGTACATCTGATACCTTTTTTCCCCTAATGGGCTGCTTTATTATCAACTAAGCCCATGTAGACACGGCAGGTTCTCAAATGCCAGAGTTATTTCGTGGTGGTGGCTCTTGCTACCAAATTTGTGGACGCTTGAATTAATTTTAATTCAAGCTCTCGTAGAATGCTAAATATTGCCATGATTTAACTTTGCCGAATTGATACTCCACGTACCAAATTTACATAAAAATACCATACCAAATTCACCTGCCGCATAATCATATGACACACGGGCCTACAATTTTCGCATCCAGGAAATCTCTATCGACTCCAGTCGGGATCGAACTTGCAATCTTGGGCTTACGAAATGGGCACGCTAAATCTAAGCTACCGAGGCGACTCATCAGATAATTTATATGCTTTATTATCTTCATATACTCAAAAATACTGTTGTCAATGACGGAATTCTATAAGTTGTATATAAGATAAACTATAGTCCAGTGGTTAAGGTGACGAGTTCCTGGATTGGATTGATTGATTGAATAATTATTAATGTCACACTCGGAAACAGTATGGTGACCGTGGTAGACTAGTGGTAAAGGTAACGGACTTTTGGCCAGCATGTCATGAATTCGAGCCTAGTACCGCTGAAGACCCGCCGTGTAGGAGAGCGATGCACGTCAAATCTGTCCAGAACTCAAACGTCCTTCCGTTGATGTGGCGTGGGAGGTGCCTGCTCGTGTAGTCCTCGTCACTTGACCATAGTCCAAAATTACGAGGTCTGTCGCCAAAAGCCCTCGAGTAGCTAGATAGGGTGACGTTAATATTCACTTACTCTCTCACTCAGAAACATTACGAGGATATTTGATGGCAGACCTTGAAATTTTAGAATACTTTCAAGTGGAAAGGAAGATACTTGAGCTTAAAAAACCTCACTCTCCAAACACCTCAAAAATGAAATAATTTTGAGCCTCATCAGATTTAACATGCATTAATCTTTCTACGTGACCAGATTGGCAAGATTTTAATAGAGTATTGCGTTTGTGTCCACCATTTCTTTAAAGACCCATTGTATGAAATAATAAATGACAGTGACAGCACAGGTGGGTTCGAAGCTCATAGCCGGAAATTTTTTAGTCAAGCTGGGCTTTCGAACCTTTATTCCAACATAGCCTTGTTTACGACTCACTCGTCAATTCTGAAATGGATCTGGTAGCACGAATATCCATCGCTGCTGCTGCGATCCGTGGAACTCCTCGTGTTTTCGAACGTGTCCGCCAGTCCATGTCACGTCGATGTCGTGAGTGCATAAATGCCAATGGCCTCAATTTTGAACACCTTCTGTGATGCTTTTATGTTACACTTTTTATTTATTATTGTGTTGTTTTTTTTTGTGTGTGAAATAAAGCGTTTTACACAACATTTTATGTTCTGTATTCTGTCTTGAAGATATTACTCAAATGCATTACACAAAATCCATGAATAAATAGAAATCTTTATTTTTTTTTTCAGCTTTATAAAATCTCATAATCTTCTTATAAGATACACACAAATTATATGTATTATAAATGAAGCATTCAGAATTAAATGAATATGTTTCATTTGAGCACCAATGAAAAAGTATTTTTAAATCCTATTTTTACGTGTTTGTTTCTCACCAAATTATCTTAAAATGTTTACTAAAAGCATTTGTATATTAAATAAATTAACTAATAAGTATATTAATAGAAAAAAGAATAATATAGAGATTTTTCTCAGAGCTCTTATCACATAAATCATTATTACTTATTATACTTCTAATAATTATTGTACAGGTTTCGCGCGCGGAAAAAGGTCCTTGGTTCAAACCCGGGTGCCCACCTTTTCAGGGAAGTGAAGAGAAATAATTTTTTTTTTTGAGAATTTCGAAGGCTTTCTAGACAAAGCATTTTCGTATACGTTCCTGCGGAACACAAAACAAAGGTTCGTTGACGCGGGTGTATAGCTCAGTAGTAGAGCATTCGGCTGGAGATTGAGAGATCTTCGGTTCAAACCCGGGTGTCCCCTTCTTCAGGGAAGAGAAATATTTTTTTTTGAGAATTTCGAAGGCGGGAGTGATTTGTGTCCCATTCTGTATATTTCTAGACAAAGGATTTTCACACATCCGTGACCGTGTGCGCGCGCATTGTAAAAATTTACCCTCATCCTATTTCTCTAACGCCCCAAAAGAAGTATAACTTCAAAAAATATACCTCTAGTTAAATGAATTAAACATTATTTGATCTTTGCATTTATTAACATATTATTTATGTTTGTATGCAAGAAAAATAATGAAAACAATAATTCATTCTGTTTAAAATTTCCACTCCAATAAATGTTTGTAATAGGTCCAAACATACAAAGATCAAAATATATTCCCACATAAGTATTATTGCTTAAATTTTCATACATAAACCTACAAACATTGCCAAACAATTTAACCAAATGACAAAGAAATTGTAAAATTAAAGTTTTAGATATTCCTCTAACAATCATACTGAGGGGAATTTTAATAAATAGTAATAAGAAAAAAATTATTATTATTATTTTGAATTATTCACACTAAAATCAGGTTGCTTTGTAATTATCAAAAATTTCTACGTAAACATTAATTTAATGGCAGAAAATTTGCAAGTTTATTGAAGAGTAACTGAGTACCTGTAACAATATACATGTTGTACAGTTTAAATTAGTATATAAGTATTTGTATTGAGTTATGTGTGTGTGTGTGAAATAAAAAACAGTACGTCAGCATCATAGATTAGAACAGATGTTCTTAAACTTGTCATGTTTTTTGATTTTGGGTAGACTCTTGTTTACTTAATATTGAATTTTTGCAAATTCATGAACTTCAAGTGTGTTTTTGACAGCTGGTATATTGTGGTAACTCGCTGCTACTTTGAAAACATTCACTCTTCAATCTGTAGTAAAGTGTAGTGTGGAAAACTAAAAAATACATGTTCATTTTATACGTTTATTAGATTCCAGTTAAAATTTAGTGCCTAATAGTGCCCACAGAATAAGAGAGCAAAAACAAATGCTTTTATGACGCTTTAGTAACACAAATTTTCAATATTTAGCATCAATTTAGTTAAGTGTGACCTTAAATCTCCTCGGTTAGTAATGTCCAGTTTATTTTTTCTTTATTTGGAGATCAGCAATTAAGATTAAACACATTTTTACTTGGAAAAGCAATTAAAAACTTGCTCACGATATCCTATAATACGGGATAAGTAACAGGTATGTCTTCTTAAATGCACTTGCTATATTAAACACCGAAATAGAAATTGCAAAAAATTGTAATTTTTCTGAAATGATTAATGCATTAGCAAAACCCAAATCCCGAACTAAATAAACATGCTTTAGTAATACTGTTAGTTCGTGTTTTTAATTTTTTTTAACTTAACGAAACATTTAGGGATTTAAATTTTTAGGGTTACAAAACATTTAGGGTTTTCTTGCTCCCAGACTTCTTCATAGAGAAGGTCGAATCAGATTATTTTTAATGTTTTCTAAAGCGAACTGGCAGCATATTATGTATTTGAGTTGAGATATCCGACCAGAGATTGAAAAGATTTTTTTCAGGTGTTAGATGTTAGGGCACTTAGAAAAAAAGAAAAATAAGTATTGAGGAAGAAGGAATACTATATAAAACTGGATATTCTTAAGTTGTTTTTCTAATATTTATACTTTATGTCAAAATACTTTTTAAATAATTATTTTTTGAAGAATGAAATTTTCGCGATGATTTGTGCACGAAAAATAGGATATCACTAAGACAATCCAATACAATTGAATGTTACGAACCCTTTAGAGTGTAACAAACCACAGATTTTAAGATAGTTGCACTTATCCCCATTTTACAGCCATTTTTAATTTAGAACATAAAGTAATTTTGACAAAAAATTATTAACGTCAATTTGAATGTTTGTAAAATAAGTATTTCTTAAAATATTTCTTACCCTGAGGTTTGCGACACTTCAGATAGTTCGAGAGGTATATTAATGAAATTAAAATTACATTATGTCGAATCAGTGGCGCAAACAGGAATTTTTCAAAGGGAATTGACTATAATGATTTTGTAATGAGTAAAGATCGAACAAAACCTTTGTTGCACTAGTACAATGACTGTGACTCAACTGTCAGGATGTCTAAAAGTATGAAAGACCATAAGATAATTAACAAGTTGAATGATAAACAAGTTAAAAAGGTGATAATTAATAAGTTCATTCAATAATGTATACTCTATACTGTAATCTTATGCGATTTTATTAATTTACTGTACTTATTTACAAAAGGATGGGGAGGGGGCGTGATATCGTAAGGTAAGAAATGAACAAGAGTGATCGAACCATGTCACTCTCTTTCCTTAAGGCTGCCGGTTGCCAGTCCGTGACACGGCGGATCCATAGGTGATGAATAATGGAATTAAGAAGACAAAGAAAAAGAAAAGAGTAAGAGTGTTAAGGGAAAATCCCTCCCGAGCCAAAACTGGCAAGGTAAGAACTAATGGAGGGGGAAGGGGGTGCTCTGAAAATAGTGGGAGGGAGAGCAACAATTTGAAGTGCCTAGGGAGCCGGGGAGGTTAAAAACGGCCTTGTCTAAATGTTGATCTAGAATTGAATATTATGATAATAGCCAAGTCAATGTAAAAAAAATATTTTGGAAATAAACCATATATAACTAATGTTTGTGACAATTGAAACATCATGAAGGAAATTTGCAAATCAAATGAAACTTGGAAATTAGAGAATGCTAATGGCTGAAATTGCAAACAAATCACGTATACGTCGGTCGATAAACACCTACAATACTTCTAAGAGAGCCATATACAAAAATCACTTCAGGGGTGCGTTGAAATGTGTCTCTTGTAGTTTGAGTGCATTAAATGATTAATTAGTAGTCAATATGACTTGCCAAGAAAAATAAGTACATATGAGAAATCAATAGAGTGAGAATGTGTGAAACTCGTTAGGGTGGACTTTCGCGTCGAGAAGTTGTCACTCACATGGGATGTTGTACAACAGTAATGCGCATGTGAATGAGGAGGACCATGGAGAAATTGACAATTCAAAACTCCGGGGGTGGGCTGCGCAATATGATGCCATTATTGGATGACAAACACCTAATCTTCTTGGATAAGTTGAACTGTACAACATGCTCTCCTGCTTTGGCGCATCTGCAGATATGTTATTGTCTGCCCTGATGATTTGTCGACGTCTGTTCTGTCATGGGCTACGTGCACTTTTTTGACTGCGCTGGAGCCACCGGCTATGATGAACTTACTAATATAATCAAGGGCCTGCCGATTGACTACGAGTTGTTTTCTCGCATATGTCTCAATACAAACTGAATTTAACGATGGAGGTGCATTCGTCAGATGTCACAAAGGTGAACCTCTTGTCCTACAATGTCTATTAAATATCATGGACTATCTCACCTACCCTACACTGTGTGGACCCTGAGAAGTTATAGTTCTTTTGCTTCTCTAACCCTCTCGTAACGAGTTCCCTAAGCTGTATTTCATCAAGGTAATGTGCTTCCACATGTTGAGAGGAATGTACAAGTTATCAACAGCGATGGGTACCGCCTGCTGAACTTTGCATCAGAGAGAGGCTATCTGGAATGCCTTTACTTAACATAGCATTCAGAATCTTTGTGATTTCCTATTAAGATGTGCTAGACACTAATCGCTTCGCATAGCATCTGTGCAAGATATTGATTTTAGGCATCATTTTTTATTTATTGCTCTTTAAGCTAGATCGTTTATTCGAACTTCTGTTAGTAACATGTAAAATAAATTACATTTATTTCTGATGATTTTTTAAAAAAAGGGTTGTAATTTTTCACAAACAGTCGTATAACTGAGGCCTGTTACTTCAAACACTGCAACACAAATACAATCAATATTAAACTTAAGTCTCTGTAAATTAGTAGTACCTGTTTTAATGAGACATACTTAGAAAAAAGGGAAAATTAAATGAGCAGAAATAAAAATTTGTCAGATGAAGAGTAAAGTTTGTAAGGAAAGATTTGGCTGCTATTACCGAGAATATGCATACAGTCAGACCTCCATTTTAAGAACTATTTTGCGAATTTCTCTATTTTGGGAACCTTTTCCTGAAACCAAGAATGTTTTACAATTTTCTTCGTAAAGTAACCTCCAAATAGCGAAGTGCATTTTCCATTTTACGAGCTTTTTCACTTGGGATTCGATATTTTTTCTTCCTATTTTTGAAATATTTCTGGACCTTCGTATGATGAAATGATAAAACCATTTGAAATAATTTGCCGTGGATCACTACTTCTTGTGAAGAAAATACGCTTTATGGGATTTTTGATGCATTTCAAAGTTGAGAGGCGTACGAGAGAAAAAACATTTTTTTTCAAACAAAAAACTCAAACAAAATTAAGATCCTTTACTAGTAATTAAATTTAAGGACGCATGTGCTAATGTATGTTTAAAATTACTGGTTATAGAATATGTATGTTTAAAACTACTTGTAAGCTTCAAATTAGAAAATGTTTTTTATAAAATTCCTTTATTTTAATATAAAATTACTTTTTTAAAGTTGAAAATACAAAGTATTTCTGGACGATGGTTTTTTCCTTGCTTTCCTAGAAGAATTCTTTTTAATGGGTAAGATATATTAAATAAATATATATTGGTTTACAAAAAATGGTGTGAATAATTACTTTTTATAATAATGTATAATGTTTATGAATTAAATTTTTTTTTTTTATCATTTCATGATATGTTGCATTTTTTTGCAACCTGCAAAGTATATATATATAGCATTTTAAGAATATTATTTAATAAATATATGCGATTAAATAGTATTATGGGATTTTCAACATACCTTAAAAAATTAAACAAAAAAATTAAAAGTAAGAAATTTTAACTTTTAAGGGATCCTAATTAAAATTTCCTCTTATTCTATGTGTAACAATCCAAATTTTTTAAAAAAAATGTTTTATTTGTTTGTATCAATTACCTTTGGAATAGCTTGGCATCATCTTCTACATAAATTTCCCCCTTAATTTGCCTTTAGTAATAAAAAAATCTTACAAAAAGTACAGATAATCAATAAAAAAGTCAAAAGTCAAACAAGTGTTAAATTTCGGCATTAGACTGAATATCTTTGAAGAGTAAAAAAACTGTCTCATTCAAATTTCCTAATAGCTCATTAGGAACTTTATTCGTCGTAAACAACAAGGAAGTACTTTCTTTGAACTTAAAAAGAAAATGTTCAATACTGTGGTTTTTGATTGAAAATAAAATCGTTAAAATAAAAACAATTTTCTAAAGATCCGTGACGCTATCTATTTAATAAACGTTATTTGTACTTCACTGAGTGATTCAAAGTGCGTTTACTGTTTTCTAAGAAACCAAAGTTGTATTCAAATTGCGTGAAAGTAATTTGATTGCACGCAATGACGTAAATCCTTTTATTTTTCTTGATTAAAACTTTTGTTTGCTGAATATATCAGTTCTAGACATTTCGAAAAGTTTGAATTTTTTTTCAATGTGTAGATAAAAATGTGAATTACTCAATTGATTTATTGCTTGTTGATGTAGTGCTTCAAGTAACGAGAGGGCTATTCGCATTGGATCTTGTAAAATATAAAATGTAGAAAATACATAATTTGGATGAATATTATTTAAAATATTATATAGTTTTTGCTAGATAGTTTTTGCTTTTTATTTTGCTAGATATATGAGAAAAGTTTACTTGACTAAATTATCCGAAAAGATCCCATATGCATTCTTTAATGTAAGAGAGAAAGATTTGCTCATATATATATATATATATATATATATATATATATATATATATATATATATATATATATACAAAAAAATCAGACATTATAAATAACTATAAACATTTTACTAAATATTGCTTAAATCAGAAATACCCAATTAATTTTATTAATAGTTATATAAATAAAGCTATTCAAAATAGTTAGGATTAAAAATCTGAGATTGTTAATAGTTTATTACTATAAACTTAAATATTTTATTGTTATAGTTATCTCCATAATCTAATATTAGATTAGAAATTACTTACTATTATTTTATTCATATTTACTATGGTGTTATTATAGTTATGCTATAATATGCAACTCTTATTATAATTTTTATTTCCTTTCTTTTTATTCTTTTGTTAAGTGCTACATTTCAGCCATTCTTTTGATTTAAATCTGTATTAGGGTATAGAATCTGGCAGCAAATTAATGTTTGCACTCAGATTTAGCGCGGGCTTTGCATTTGTAAAAGCAATTTTTAGGTAAGTTACCTCTATCTTTTAATGGATTTAGATATTCCTATCCATTATTTCCTATTGGGTTTTGCTCAGTGTTATTTACAAAAAATGGGGGAAGGTTGGCTGGCCAAAAAACATGTTCAACCCCACTTTTATATAAATTATTTTTTATATAATAGCTGTCCAGTAATGTTCATAACACTGCAGCATCCATTTTATATTTATAATCTCGATTACTCTTTGTCCTTCATTGTGTGATTTTCCTGCTGTCTATGTGTTTGTTGAATGTTATTGTTTGGATGTTATCTCTTGTTTGTAGAGAATTGGCCTATATATATATATATATATATATATATATGTATATATATATCCGTTATAATACTAGATACGACATTATTTAACTCAATTCATTAAATATTCTTTCTATGAGTGGCAGTGGCTGCGATAGCCTAATGGTCACAGTCACGATCGAAGATTTTTGGCCTACGTGTTCAAACCCTAGTCCCATTGAAGATCCACCGTATAAAGGCACCAATGCACACTATATCTGTCACGACTTAAAGTTCTTACGTTGGTGTGGTGTAGGAGAGTGGCGAGCCAGTTTAGGTGTCGTCCTAAGTCACTTGATTGTGATTCAAAATTATGAGGTCCGTTGCCAATAGCCTTTGTGTTCTTTTATATTGTGACATTAACAAAATCTCATTTCAAGTTATATGAAGTCCGATTAATATGAAAGAATAAGGAGTATGTTTTTAAGGAAAAGAAAGCGGTCATTATTACTTTTAGAAAGTTTAAAATAAAACTTGGATAGAGCTTTTGGCACTGGTATAATAACTTTTGTGGTACAAGTTTGACTCATTAATTCCAAGGAAGATAAAAACCCATAAAATGCACACACACACACACACAAAAAAAAACTTGATCTCCTTCTGAAGCTATATATTATTTTCTTCCTGTCATACATGAGGATGCAATTCAAATTTATAACATATTTTCTGAAAGGGCTAGTAAGTTTAATTGTTAATTTACATCGAAAATAATGTCGCTCTTAAATAAATCAGTTTGAAATAGATTAATTCTTATGATTGTTTTGCTTATGACATAGTTAGGTGCTCTTGACTCTTTCTTTGACGAGTAGACATTTTTCTATGTTTCTTCTTTTTTTCTTTTTTAAAATATAACAAAATTTGAAACAATTTTTCAAAATTTCTTCATTGTATAAGGGCCGTATACAATTTGGCAAAGCAAACTTTCTTTATAAATATACAAAAATATTTATTCAGAAAACTCTGTATTGGAACTAACGTTTTTCATAAGGAGGAAATTTAAATACTCATCTATTACAGCTGCTCCTTTTTCCGTAACTCTCTCTCTCTTACCCTGTCTAATATTACCTCTTTTTAGTGTTCCTCCATGCGCCAGTGGGGAAACTCGTGCAGTAACTCTCTGTAGAACTGTTTTTTCCTTCATCATCTGATCTTCGCAAGGAAAACGTTTGTAACGGGAAAATCTATAGTAGCTCAAAATTGATAAGAATTGGAACAAAATCAATGTAATTGTAATAAAAAAAATGTACAGTCAGAACAGTAGTTTTTATAAATTCACACAGATAAATCATTTATCTCAATTTACATGAAATGAAAATAAAAAATAGTTGTTTATTTATTTATTTTAATCAAACACCGTTCAAATCACAATTGTGAACAAATTATTTTACACTTCAACTTAAAATCATAATTTTATACAGAAAATGCTTTAATGAGAGATAAAAAAAAAAGCATTTACACAAAAAGTATGAGTTGTCCAATCAAGGAAAATAATACTGATGTTTTTACCTATGATTAAGACGGAAAAATTTGAGAGAATTAGGATAAAAAGGAATTGTGTTATTTACATTTACTTTGGTAAGAAAAGCAGAAATTCGGTATAGAATGCTGTAATATAGAATATATCGGTAAATTTTTATAAAGCAAAATTTATTTAATTGCTTATTTTTGAAGTACTTTAACTATCTTTAGAAATTCTGCTAATATTTAATCATTACAGTATCATTCTAAAAATATTTTTGCTCTTAAATACGGCCTATAAATGGGAAGAAACATAACTTCGCATAACAATTCAGTAAAAACAGAATTAATTTTTTTAGCAAATTTTGCGATTTTTAACCGTTTTTAATTCATTCTCGTTGTAAGATTTACTAAACAGAAGCCAAAACTATCTTAAGAAGTTTTAAAAAATTGCTATTCATTCACATTAAATATTTAAATAACATGTTTTTATACATTTTTGATGAATTCTAAGGCATGTTTTAAGCAAATAATTTAAGTAAATATCATTTTCTTCTTACTATGGATAATTTAAATTAAGGTCTTGAAAATAAAAATTGCATTGTATACCCCTTTTAAAGAAAGAACTAACAAATACTTGAGAGAAAAATTGTCTCTCAAATATAAATCATCACCAAGATTAAAACAAAAAGCATTAAATTTTCCCTTTAAATCTCAATGCATCATTGAAAAAAATTATTGCATGGTTTTAAAAATTAATTTTTTTTAAAGTATAAGCTGTGATATCATGTAGAAGTCAAAATTTCTAAGATCAGTCTTGCGTATAAAGTTTTGATACACTTTTATACAAAGTTAGATACATTTAATGGAGTCTTTTGATGTAATACAGACCCTAAATAAACATTTTTAATCTGTTTCTTCTTTACTCCCAAATTTTTTATTTATATGCTTAAGTCTTCTAAGAACTTTTGCCTTTTATCAATGTATTTGATTTTTTTTTTAAAGCATAAATTGCAGATTGGGCACAGAGCATTGCTTCTCCGAATAGCTAGTTTTTATAGATTGCAGTTATTTCGGAAGAAATATTTACTCCTAATCTATTGTCATCATTCTAACATTTTTAAATTACTTTATTCATGCACATATATATAATTTCTTTTTGTTAAATATAAAATTCCAGGTTCCAGTTAAGCAAACAAGAATATTGTAAAAATTTGAAAGTTTCAAGACATTTTAAAATAAGAATTTTTGTTCTAAAATAGAAATTCCATTATAGAAGAAGATTTAATACCTATAAAAGCTTTTTGCAAGTGAAAACTTAGTAAATGAAAGAATATATATATATATATATATTTGAATGTATGCAGAATGAATAAATTTAAGTTAAAAATTTACTTTTCAAAAGATCTTACTTATTTTAAATCAACAGATAGCATTCACACACACACATAATGATGTCAATCTTCTTTTGTCAAGATTTAGAAATTATATATATAAAAAAGGGTATATTAAAACGTTTTTCATATTTTTTAATGAATACATTGCTTTTGAGTAAGTTCTTTATTCATGACAATTTCGGGATTTATATTCCATTTTTATAGATTATTTTAGAAATTTATATAATCTGTTTAAATTATAAAAAAATTCATTTGCGAATTATAAGCATTCGTTAGACATAAAATTAAAACAATAATAATTTTTGAAATCTAAATGAACTTCTTATTACTTCATGACATATATTTTAAAAAAAATTACATATATAAGTGTGTGTGTGTGTGTGTGTTTTTACTTTCCTGCATTTTTTATTAGCATACATCAATGTTATCCAGAATTACTTGGTTTATTTTTAATATGGAACTTGAAAGGCTGAAAATTTCCAAAAAAAAAAAAGTCTTCTAAATGGATTGTTTTTTTCATCTTTTTTAGTTTCTAATTACTTAGCTTTAATGATAAAAATAATTTAACTCGAACTATTAGACTTAAAATTCCAGGGCTGGGCAAGGTCGACTTAACTTTTCATCCCTACTGCAGTGGGTCGATAAATGAGTACCAAGCTTGCTTGGGGACTTAAACACTGGGGGTCTCGCTTCAGACTGACCACCTGATCGGGACATCTGCTCATGCACCTCAGCACCCAATGGTCACGTATACTGGGATGGGCACAGTAGGCCCTAGCCTACATGGTCTGTTGCACTACTGAGTTTGAGTATTAGACTTAAGTTTAAATACTGAAGTTTCCTAAAGTTAATTTACTGAAGTTTGAATAATATTGTCTTAATTCTCAATGTTGGTTTATAATAATACATTACACTTAAGACTTAAATAAAAACAAAGGTTCGGCTTAGTAAATCAGAAAAATAATTTTTACAGTACATATACATACTAGTAAAAAAATATTGTTCATGTGTTTAAAATTTAGAGATATTCTAAAATGCACTAAGCTAAGAGATTTCAAGTTACTGTACATTAATCTTTGGGTTCGTAGATGATTTTTTAAAAGTGTACGTAATTGATTGATTTCTTATTAACGCCACATTTCGAAGCAACTCGTAGGCTATCATAGACTATAATTTGAAACATGGTCAGCTGACGAGGAGAGCACCCTACTCTCGAAACTTCCTCACCACACCACCCTAGGATTTAGAGTGTTTATAGATTTAACACGCATATATCAACTTCTCTATGCGATAGGTTACAATGTCAATAGCCTAGTGGTCAAGGTAACGGAATCGTGGCTGGCGTGTCCTGAGTTCGAGTGTGTACCACTAAAGACCCGCCGTGCAGAGGGGACCGACGCACGTTAAATATGTCGATGCTCAATCGTCCTCCCTTTGGTGTGGTCTGGATGTTAGGAGAGGGGGGTGCCAACTCAGGTGTCGTCCACGTCACTTGACCATAGTTGAAAAGCCTTCGTGTAGCTGAATACCTCGACGTTAATACTCACTTACTCACTCAATGACATCAGAAATCAATGGTTCAAACCCAGGGATGCCTTAAGACTTCTTGAGACCCTGAGCCCCTAAACAAATGTAGGCCCCACCTGTGACTCTTAAAAGTAAACAATACATAGCATACGTTGTCAAATACTCATACAAACAATAACTCGAAACAAATAAATGTGTGTGACTTACAATCGCACAAACCAGCTCAACCGAGAGCCACTTTTTGACCGATTGAGTAATGATGGTGTATGGTGGTAGGCCCAAGCCTGTACGTGGACGTCGTTAATCACATGTAGCCAGTTGACCTATTGTCCGAACTTCCCAGTTTTTCGGAGAATACAACCGAAAATAACATTTAACCTTTGAAATTATTCTAATTATGATCTTATTAAGGCTGAGTTAAGAACGAAACCAGGCCCCCATTGCGACTGAGGCCCTGGGCTCGGGCCCAGTTGTCCCATGCCTTAAGACGTCCCTACTAAAACCCATGGCTCAACTTAAAAAATGCTAATTTGAAGTTCTCAAACAATGGACATTTGGTTATCGTGGAAGGTGAAGGGGTGCGTGAGCAGCTCAGCAAAAATAAACTAACAAGACTCGAAGAGAGGCTATGTATATCATTAATGATAAATCATACCTTAAGGTTACGACTAGGTCAGACGAAAGTGGTATAATGTTTCATAGAAAAAAAGCTCGAGTATACAAGTTTGAGAGCCTTTACTCTTTTCATTTCAAATACCCTTTTTTAGTTCTTAACTCAAATTTGAATATCCATATAATCCATTTGAATATATCAGCGATAAATTGTTAATAATGAAAAAAACTCATTTCTGATACTTTTTAATCATTAAACCTTATTTCTTATGCTTTCCTCTTAATAACTGAACGTATTGAAACAAATTGCAATTGTTTGTAATCGATATTTGACCTTATTAGGAAATATCTTTGTCATTTTTATTCATTCTACTCAATTATAAAATTAAGAAGTTAAATAGAAAAATAGATAAACGCAATGATTGTAGATTTGAAGCATTAATATCAATATAAAAATAATAGACGTATGTATATCAGGTAAAATATTACATGGAATATTACACGATACAATAAATAATCTTAAAACCACACAGCTACACATACTCAAAAATAGTAAAGAAATTATTGAACAAATTAAAGTTATAAAAAAGATTTCTTCAGTCTACAGTTTAGATTTTGGCTGAGAGCTAGAGCTTCGCACTTCATCGCCGCAGGTCCAGGGTTCAAACCCCAGGCTGGGCAAGGTCGACTCAGCCTTTCATCCCTTCAGTGGGTCACAAATGACAACCAAGCTTGCTTGGGAACTAAACACTAGGGATTTCGTGTCTGACTACCTGACTGGAACATCTGCTCATGTACCTCAGCGTCCAGGGTCACGAAAACTGAGATGGATTCAGTAGGTCTTCGGCTGTTGAGCCACTGAGTTTAGCTTAGAAGTGTGGGTGTGATACATGCGGTTTTTTCAGTATTTTAAATTGAAAATTTCACAATTTTATTATCATTATAATAAATTTTATTGGATATTCAATATTAGGTAACATAAAAATAAATTTTAAAATGATATTTTAGATGTATTTCACAAAATACAATTTAGATTCTAAAACGTATTTACCACAAATTATAGAGATTTCCAGAAATTGAAAATTCAAACAGATAGCTCTGTACTACTTATAAATCTACCATGCATTTATCAAGTACATAAGAATCACATGATTAATTAAATTCTCAAATTTATTAATATTATTTCAAATGGATTCTTTTAAAAGTGTCTGTTTTTCAAAAGATAATTCAAAATTTTAAAAGTTTGTAACTCTATATCTGTTTGTGTGCGTGCGTGCACTATAACATCTTGGATGATTAAAATAGTCACCACTGACAGAAAATCAACACATACTCCGTTTCTTATTTTGATATTTCTAATGGTTAGCTTTTAATTAGTTATTTATTTTTTGTATATCCATTTCAGGACAATAAAGATAATACATGCAAGAATAGAATGTTCCTGGAAAGTTTTAAGGTCTAAATCCATTGTCAAGGGCATCTGTTTTAGCCCTTAGGCCAGAGCTTCTCCAACTTTTTATATTTGCAATCCAATTTTCAACAATAATTTTCATCATACTAATCCCTCCACACAATAACAATGTATTGAATTCAATAACAACATACTTTGTCGTAAAAGTACAATACGACTTTAATTATAAACCGCACAAATTATCAAGATAAGTACTAAATTTTGTATATAATATTATGACATGCCCATAGGGCATTGGTAATTATTTAACTTCTTAACTTAGTATTGTTAATTTAATTACAAAACACATTGTGTGCAGTACTGATACATTTATAAGTGTATTATATCCATGTAAATGTGTATTTTATTTTTTACTATGTCAGAATGTATTTTGTTTTGCTTCCTTTCAGTAAATAAATATATTTTTTAAATAATCTTTTGTTTTCGACTTTTCGATATATTCGCACCCCATTGTAGGGTTATCACGCCCCCTAGATGGGGCGCCCCACAGTTTGAGAAACACTGCCTTAGGCTGTTAAAAATATTAGAAGTAAAACCAATAAACCATTTTATTTTGCCGTGAATGAAGATGATTTCTACTATAGTAAGCATTATATTAATAATTTACATACTTACTATTTCCAAAATATTTTATATAGTAAACAAGCTTAGACTTACTGCACACATAACACAAGAGAGAGAACACAGTAATTTTTTCTAACTCCAACCTAATATAACTTCAGATTCAAGACTGAATATTACACATTTTCCCCCTATCCGAAATCTTTCCTCTCAGCTTCGATTGCTGGCTGCACAGATCAGAAATTTAAAAAATCTATATAAAAAGAATTCAGATGATCGCCCCATTCTCCGGAAAAAGAATGTTGCAAGATGCCTGTGGAAGGGCTCGAGCAACAATTTCTGCTTTTATTCGTCAGTGCACCCTTATAATAAGCAGCTTGCGAAGCGAATCCCGAAAAGAAGAGTCACGGTTAGCATTATTCGATTTGCAGACGATCTGGGGCGCAGGCTAATTGGGCTCTTGTGGGGAGGAGAGTTGCCAAAGAGGCTGCTTGGAGAGGTAAGCCCGCTGTCCGGTTGTTTGGAGTCACAACGGAACCACGGAAACGTGCCCAAAACAAAAGCTCACGTTCCCCTCACTTAGGCCCGCGTATCTCTCCAACGACGGAGCTCCCCGATATCGAAAAAGAACGAAGATTCCGGCTAATTATCTGGATTGTCTTATTATTTTTTGGGAATAACTTATTAATTAATGGAAGAAACGCTGTGGGAGAGGTAGTTTTTTTAAATGGATATCAATCCTACATCCATGATAGGAGAACGATTCTTCTAACTATTTGGAAAACGATAACGAGGTCTTGGGTAATTGATATGCTTTTCGCTATTTAGCCCTTGGCCACTAAGAAGGTCAAAAATTAAAATTTTACTCGGAGGGCTATAGAAAATTTTTGAATAATCGGAACGGCAAAAAAAGTCAGATTTTTGATTCATCGTTTCTAGGGGTAGAATTAGCGTTTAATTATGCCTCGTCAAGTTATGTGTCATTTGTATCTTGTTTGAAACGTTGCATTTAGTTTCAAAATACCCGCAAGCACAATGAGAGGTCTTAAATTAGTACACATTAGCTAATTTAGAATTCTCTTTTAATTTGTGGATTTAACTTTCTATTCGTTATTTTGCATATTCCAATTGAATTTAATAAATATGTCACTGTAGGATTATCTAATATTTAAATTATTAGAAGAGGTATTTTTTATCGTTTCAAATCAAATATATTTGTTTGAAAGGAAGGCCAAGGAGAAGGCATAAAAAATTAACTCTTGTATATATATATATATATATATAAGATATAAATACACTATATATATAATTTAATTATCTACAAACGAGAGATAAGCATCCAACAATCAAAATCGAAAAACACATAGACAGTAAGGAAACACACAATGAAGGATATATGAGCAATCGAAATTTAAAAAAATGGATGCTGCAGTATTATAAACATTGCTGACTGAGGACACCTTATATATAAAATAATTTACATAAAAGTCGGGTTAAACATGTTTTGTAGCCAGCCAACCTTCTCCCTTTATGTTAATAATACTGAGCAAAAACCTATTGAAAATAATGAATAGGAATATCTAAATCCATTACAATATACAGAGGTAACTTACCTAAAAAGTGCACTTAAAAATGCAGAGCCCGCGCTAAATCTAAGTGCAATAAAAAAGTCATTGCCAGATTCTGGTCCTAAATACAGATTCAAAGCATGTGAATGGCTGAAATGTAGCACTTAACAAAAGTATTAAAAAATAAAAGTTAAAAATTAAAAGGAGTTTACAAACTACCATAACCTTAGAGACACTAGTTATATATGAATTAAAAAAGCATAAGTAATTTTATCTAATATTAGAATAAGGATGTAACCATAACTAAGAAATATATATATATATATATATAGCTTACAATTTTTTTTTAGCTAGTTTTCTTTATCCAGAGCAGTCGGTATACTCTCTTTTTTTATAAATAACTCATCAGTAGTTATATTTCTCGTTATGCAATTACAAAACTTTTGGAAAATGGGAGAAAAGTATTATTTTTAGAGTTTGTTCGGTCAAAACGTAAAAAAAATATTTCTGGTGGTCATATGGTGCTTCTTAGGAAAAGAACGATATTACAGGTCAATTTGAGAGTACTTTAACGGAAAGATGCAAGCGAATATATTAGATTCTTAAAAACAACCATTCTCAAATTGCAAGCTAGTAAGTATAGAAAACACTCGATATTATTATTTAAAAAAATTAAGGTAAATATAAAAGGCATAGAACTAAAATTTAAAAAAGAAACCGATCTATTCTGTATAATACCACTTTTCCATTTCCTACTATTAGTTCACACTCTCCCTATATATATTTATATATCTTGTTCACAAATTTTCAATCGTTGATAAAATACTTTTTATTCATCCACTCAAGTTTTCAAATACATTTTTTGAAGCTTGTGGTAGATGACACTTGATGTTAAAACAGTTTTCTCAAATATTAATTAAATAATTAAATTAAATTAAATTAATTTTAGTTTTACATGGGAGAAAAAAATTGCCACTTAATATTGTGATTCTGTCATATGTATATACATATTTATATTAATTGTAATTATTTAATAAAAAGTAACTAAAATAAAGTTTTTCTTTGTTGAACTAAGTAGGAATTGACTTTAAATTTTTTCCTTTATATTACTTGTTAATGTTGAAGAAGTACAAGGACAAGGACAATAATTTAGTACTAATAAACTTATTGTCTCAAAAACACAATTCAGATATCATTATTCAGTGTTTTTTTTTTTTTTTTTTTTTTATTAAATGTATAACTATTATCAAAAAAATACTTGTCATAATTTTTATTATTAATATATATATCGTTGCATAATTATATAACTGTTTAATTATACTTTACTAAGAACAACTCTACAAGAATGAAACTGATTCAAAACTAGAAAACCCGATCGATTAAAACTGTTTATCAAGTCTCACTTCTCTCTTAAAAATAGCTTCAAATAAAGAATAAAGTTGCGAAAGAGTTCTGGCACTGTGAAAAATAAATACGTGAAATATTTATTTATTCATGGGCTCTAATTACTTTTTTCAATTCCATAAAAAAAACTTAAAGTTACAAAATTAGTCTTCTAAATTTTTAATCGAAAGAATTATGTAATATGCGTTGTGCAAAGATTCTTTCTCTCCAAGTATTTATTTATTTACTATCTGTAATGAAAAAAAAAAATTATATTCTGTTCAAATTGTGTGGAAATTTGTGTGTCCATATTTAAATTCCACCATTTATTCATGTTCAATGAATTTCTAACACAAAATCCTTGTAAAGATCTCTTTTCAAATTTTTCTTATAACTCATCAATTTTACATATTCTTTGAATTTTGAAATTTTACTAATTTAACAGATCATTGTTGCATGTCATACAAAAATTTAGTATTACTTATCAAGTAATAGTCATGTAAAAGCCCTAATATATCGTTATATTATCAAAACTTAATACAACTAGTTATTTCCAAATAATTTCAGCGGTATCTTTATCCGGATAATACACTTTTGTATGTTTATTTTATTTTAATTCTACAGCTGTTGAATATTATATTCCATATACCCAAAAATCTGGCATATAACGCGCCCCTATACTTTCAAGCTACATTTTTTTTATTTTTAGATGTATTTGCCGTATAAGGTACGTCCCCTTTTTTACGAAGAGACCCCAAATGTATGAGCTCTTATGTTTTAGTCATTTATTCGAGGTATAATCCCAAGTTTTTGAAAAAATAGTGTACTTTTAGAACTACAGCCCTTTCAGTTCATAAAGAATGTCATTTCTTTTAAATAAACAGCATTTCGATACATGCAGAAGTCTAATTTTTAAGTTCATCTCTTTTTTTTATTTTTAAAGCTATCATTTTTATATTCGGTGTATAACGCGCACCCGTAAATCTCACTCTTATTTGTGTGTGTGTGTTAAAAGTACGCAATATACGACGAGTTGTTTTTTACGGTATATATTTATGAGAAGACAAAATAATAATAATAATAATTATTATTATTATTATTTGGGACGGTATAAAGGAATATTAACTTTACTACATCAAATCACTGATCTACTTCTGCGACTGTTTATGGACTCCTTCATCTAACTATAAAGATATTAAAACTCTTCTATTCTTCTACTGTTTCTAATCTAATCCAATAAAATATTTATTTATTGCAAAATATCATTTCAACTCCTTGTAGGATTCCAATCCTTAAATTGTCAGCATCCCCCACTTTTACCCTATTATACGAAGGCCAACATTCTTAATTTGGCATACCCCCATCCTTAATCTCTTCTCAGCATTCTCATACCGTCCAGCAAATCCGAATGCGATTACTGAACAGCCTTTTTAGTTGCTTACCCTAATTAAGTATAGAATAACATAGTTAAAGTACATGTACTTTAGTTATTAGTTGCTTTTACATAGTTGGCATAGATTTACGGCTCAGAGAACTGTCAACCGATGTCAAAGCCTCTGCAGTGGCTTATTCCTCTAAATCAAAACCAACGGGATATGCTAGCAAAGCACTCGAATCTTTGGCTAAGTGGTTTTGTAGACGCTCTTCCCAATTCTACTCCACGGTGAGCGAGGTTTGTTGCTTTATCGAGAAACTATTTGGCGAACATTAGCTCATCGTGAGCGGTACTCGGAGCGAGCGCAGGAACGAGCGCTCAAAGTACTTCTTGTTGCATTTGTCCCGAGAAGCTTGTTAAGCAGGGAGTAGGGATGATGAGGAGTAGGAAAAGACGACCTGTGTTTGTGTCGGGCAACAACGTGCTCTTAAAAGGATGGATTTTGTGGAAACCACCGAGCGAAGAATATAAATTCTCTCCTCCCAATCAGTTAAGCAGCCTTTAAGAGAGCCACAATGTACTGGCTTGTGCAAACTTCTCGAACAGAAGCGTCTGGCTTAAAGTGGAACAGAGAGTAGAGTATTTGGATAAGGCAATAATATGTGCATTATTCTTTCTTGGGCACTGTATTTTGTTTTTGTTTCATGGAAGGATGATTTCTGATTTAATAATAGACACATAAATACACATTATAAGTTTTTTGGTAAATGCAACCTGCATAACCTAAAGTACATAAGTTATGTGCTTTTGAAAAAGTAGAAAATACACTGGTATCTATAAAATAAACAATAATAAAAAGGTGATGAATTTTTTTCAGTCTTTACAGAATTTTTTTATTCTTTCTGTGCTAAGGTATCCAACTACGTTCGGAACCGTGATTTTAAAAAAGAGCATAAATGGATAATTTTCATGATATTTAGTGTCACTTAGATTAGGATACATGTATAAAATTGTTTTAAGAACATTTTGACAAAAAAATATTTAAATACAATATTTCGGCAAAATTTAGCTTAGAATAACCTTTTTTCAAAATGTTCTCCTTTTGTGAAAAATGCTTCTATTATAATAATATTTTGCCTCTGTACAGAGGCTCAACTATGTGATTTTTGAAAAATTCGCATTATTTTCAGAGTTACACCCAATTGAAATAATTATCGGTGTTTTTTTCTTGAAATTTCTCTCCTCTGTTGTCGTAAAACATGGATTAACCCACTTCTAAGTTAAATATTACAAGAATTCTAGTTGAGTGTCTGTACAGAGGTCTGAGAGCTATATGCAGGCAAAATATTATTATAATGAATTATTTTTCACAAAAGGAGAATATTTTGAAAATTGCTCATTCTGTGTTCATTTTTTGTCAAAATATTGTACTTTAATAGATTTTTATTCTAATACTATTCTTAAAACAATTTTATATACATTTTCTAATCTAAGTGACACTAAATATCATAAATATTATCCATTTACACGCTTTTTGCAAAATCACGGTTCCGAACATAGTCGGATACCTTAAGAGAAGAATGGATCCTCTTTCAGACGATATAAAAACATGGAAGCTATACTTTATAAACTAATTTAAACTAAGAAAATATTTCCCGATAAATAATGGAGATATTTTGAAATACAAATTTTAAAAAAATAGAATTAAAAGATGTATCATTTATTTTGAAAGATTCTGAAGATATTCTTACAGTAAGAAGATTATTTTATAATTGGAGACCCCCCCAATATATTTAAAGCATTTCAACAGCAAAAAAAAAGCAATACAGCACTGAAGTTATTTGAAACCTGTAAGCAAATTAAAGAGCTACAATTTTAAGCAATTCATATTATTTTCACCAAATATATCATCTATCCTCATTGAACTCTTGAAACAAGTTCCATTTCCATAATAAATCATAAGCCATATTTGATAATTCAAAGATGTAGAATACTTTATAACATCAAGAAGGTTATCTGTTTTTTACATGCAACCCAATACTCGATCATTCAAATACTTTACTTCCAAAAATTTCTTTTATTTGAGCTGAAAGCTCCTTAAATGGCCATCTCTTATGACTATAGATAGCATTTTTCAAAAAATAAGACTTTTAAAACTACTTTAATTATGACATCACATGCCGCGATAAGAAAAAGTAGAATTTTTGAGAATTCAACTAAAGGTAAAAATTATCTCAATCCCATCTAAAGCATACTTCACAATGGGTAAATAAAGTATTGAATATACAGTAACTGTTTTATTAAATCGTAAATTTTGTATTGTTATGAAAGTTGCAAGAAAATGTATTGTATATTTTGAGTCAGAAATTTTTAAAAAGCGAAATATATTATCTTGATAGAATATGAAATTTTTACACAAGAAACATGTTTTATATTGCTTATTTTCTTCTTCCTGCCCTATGTACTGAAATATTCTAAAAAAAAAAAGAAAACAAGAATTCCTAATTTCGTGTTTGAATGCATATCAACAAAAATCATTAAGTTTTCTTTTGATCACCACTTCTTTTGAGGGGTTATTAAAAAAATACTCACTCTGTAAAATGCAGTAAAAGTTCTTTTGAGAAAAAATTCTTTTTATCAGAAAAAGTACATATGGCCCCACTATTTTTCTTAGTTTCTATCTCTCATTAGACTTTTTAAGTTTAATTTATTTATTTAGTTTGGAATAAATGAGAAATTTTTCAACAACTTATTACTTTGATAATTATTGTCACTTAATAGAGAACTTTAAGACAGTATTATAAATAATTTAGCATTCTAATAGGTATAACTTCTTGCTTTCTTTAAAACCCGCGATTTTATTGGGAATTTCTACGCTATGAATATGTGCGGCCTGTGTATGGGAAAAATTTTTTTGGAACCTCTTGGTAAATTTAGAATTTTCATGAATAGTTTTTTATTTTTAGTAAGCCTCAAATTTTCATTTGAATACAAAAATTCTTAGGTATTATATTTATACATAGGGGAAAGAACGAATCGAATTATACTTAATTTAACATATTCATCTGAAAGTAAAAAGTATCAAAGACAAGGCTAGCTTATATGTTGTAAGCTATCGTACGATAAGGACAAATTGTTAGGTATAAGTAAGGATAATGCTCATTATATAATCTTTTCATACGTTAGTTCATGTGATCAGATGAAGTAAAGTGGAAGTTAGAGGAGAGAAATACCTACTCAGCACATGATCTCTATTCAAATTGATTTAGTCTTTATAACTACTAACCAATTGTGTGTGTGTTGTGAAGTTATCCCCTTAAAAGATTTGCCCGTACACCGTACGGGCTACCGAAATTTAACCGCAACTGGTTTGCCCACGTGCTGTACAGGTACCGATATTTTCTTCCTTTTATCTTTGATTTGCACGCATTTTTAATTTTCTTATTGTGAGGTCATTACTTCTAAAGACGTAGTTTGTCCATTGAGCTGAAATACTGCTCATCCGGGATTTTCTTTGTGGTGTTAAAAATTTCTCGGGTGGTGAAGTCAGGAATTTAGATTCTTGAAAACTCTCAATTAAGAACGGGGATCGGCAAAACAATGTACAGTTCGTTGCTTGAGAAGAAATGAAAATGGAAAGATAATCCCAAAAACTCGATATTATCTCTGTCCCCCTTTGAAATGTAAGACGTAATATTAACACCATGCTTCAAATTATGTGTGTATAAATGCACGCACACAACCTCAACCATTTGAAAAATAGATACGAACATGAAAATTTTTTGTAAGTATGAGAGAAATTATTTTAAGTTACACGAAATAGTCTTCACAGAATGTACCTATGAAAAGTAAACACTCAGGAGTTTTTGTGTTCCACAATTTTAAAATAAAAAATGGTGCGAATACTTTAAAATTGAAAATTAAAATAAAATTCTTCCATTTTATCATTCTGTGTTATGCTTAGTTATATGCAATAAACGATTAGTTTTTTTTAAAGCATTTTTGGGAGAAAATGACTGGTTAAAGGGTTATATAAGCAAACCATGCATATAAAATCTGCATTTGCATTCTAATATCAAATGTTACTGCCAATTTATTTGACTTGTTCTTGAGATCAGGTATTGGTTGCCACTCAGAAAATTTTTTCTCATTCATTTAAAAATAAAAACATTTTTCGCTTGATTTTTTTTTTTATTTTTCATCCTCAATTATATTGAAGTTTGGGTAATGTGTGAATGTTACATTTAAAGGATAAAAATAAATAAACTAAAAAGATAGCAAACAAACATATTTAATTTTTCAAATAAAAGTACAGAAGTACATAACACTTACAAAAATATTTTACGAGTATCTTTAATTGAAATCTTCCACAGAGTACATTTATAATTATTTTTTTCTCTGTCAACGAATTAAAAACTCTACAATGCAAGGATCTTTTTAAAGCACCTTCAACAACAAAAAAAGATACTTTTCTATTAAAAGTCAATAAAACACCTTTCAGGTTTTGTTTGTTTTTGAAGAATTCATCAATACCTTGCTTTTTTTTATTTTTATGAATTGACTCGGCGCCAAATAGATAAGAAAAAGCTCTCATAAAAACAACATTCTTTTCATATTCTACGCCTAGAAAATAATAGGATTCGTTGCTTATTCATGCAAGATTTCAGTTAACATCTCATTTCAATTGCAGAGCAGAAAGAACAGTTGTTCAAAATCTAAAAATTTTCTACTTGAAGGGAGAGCTCAGAGAATGTAAACATATCACTTCATAAGGAAGAAAAGAGAGATAGAAAGAGAGTGAGAGAGCGATTTTTCTTTTTCCACCAACAATTATCTTCATGACTTATTAAAAGATCTGCAAGGAGACGCGAGATGAAAAATTTTTCATTTCTTCGTCAGTTATGTAATTAGCGCTAGATTCATCTGAATGTAGTCATGCTCTTTTCAACTAATTCATGGTGTCCCTTTCAACATTAAACTCTCGGAGCCTTTGATCATTTAAGCAGCTATTTAAAAATTACGATTCTGAACGCTTCGCATTGTTAGGAATCGTTTTGTAGCTAATGGATTTTGCATTTGGACTCTTTAACTCTTAATGGTATTAATATCAAACCGTCGAAATTTTTCATTACTAAAATTTGGAACGCCTCTCAGCTTGTCAACCGTGTAATTGGAAAGCAGAAATGGGAAAACTGTCTACCTTCTTAGAATTTTAAAAAGCTCGGTTTGTTGTAGCTACTACTCAAATTAACAGAAATAAGTTAGATGAACATTTATTTCCTTTGGGAAGGTTGTCAGGTGAGGGAAAAAATAGACTCGGTAGATTACAATTCGACTCCACCGCAGAGACGAGATTTTCTTTACGGACGAGTCTTTTAATAAATGAGCGTTTTAACAGGAGGAAATAAATGTTAAATTTAATAAAACTTGTCGCAATTACTAGTCCACTTAATACTTTATGCATTTAAGATTCTCTTTATGAAGAAGATCTGTTGGTTTCGGCCGAAATGAAAACATAAGCATCCAGAAACAATCTAAACCTTTTATCCTGGTTTTATCTTTAATTCTGCTAACTTAAATTTGAATTAAGTGCTAGTTGACAAGTAATTTTCTCGTTGAAATTTTTTTAACTTTCCGAATATTCTGTAACATTTCTTATTGAAAAATATAATTTTACAAACCTATTAAGATCATTCAAATTGCTTTTCTGTTTGATGTATAAAATGGTTATGAATATTTCACAGCGATCTTATTTAATATTTATGCTAGGAATACTTAAGCATAGAAAAAGCCCACATTTTGTTTTCTGTTATAGTATGAATTACCTGAGCACTGATTGTGGTACTGTTTCAATAAGCTACATTTATTTTTATCTGTTCAGTGCTACGTTTATTGGAAACTTGTTTCTTAAGTATTCCACTAAGTGTTTTAAATCGCAGTCTCCAAAATTAATACATTACAATTTTTATTTGTAATCTTTAAAAATCATGATAGATGTTCTTTTCATTAGGTTTTTCGGAATTTAATTTCCTTAAATTTTTATGGTTTTCCTATTTCTAAACACAGATTTGCTACAGTTGGTGGGATTCCATTTTAATGGCCTAAGGTTTTCATATTATTAGTTCGATAATGCAAAAGAAGTAACGTGAATAATTTTAATTATTGTTAAATGTAGATTCACTTGATTCTCAGAATCTTCACATAGTGTGTATGGAAGTATCACAAGTCAGTTGTACTTCATTTTTATTCAAGATTACTGACACCACCATTAGTAATCTTCGTGCAAGTTCTAAGCAAATCAAATACTCTTTTTCCCCAAACGTTGATTATATGTTCACAGTTTAAAAAAAAGCTTATGAAATATTGTGTTTCTTAAAATATAGAATATCCATCTGAATTTTTTTCATGGAAATGAACTTATATCTTTTTTTGGGAGGGGGGAGAGAACAACAATTCTATATATAAAATTATTATCATACTTTCTTTCTTTCATTCCTTTTTTTTCATCATCTTGGATCAAAATAAAATTGAATTCCTCAAATACCATAGTGTAACTCAATTATATGAAACTCATTCTCACCGTTCTATTCAAAGGGATTCTGTTTCTTAGTATAATTTACTGAATAATAATAATAAGATGCAATCTGATCTTCAATTATCAAATCTAGGAGCTATTATTAAATAATACGAAGCCCTTATTTTTAAGCAGAGAGATATTCATCTAATTCAGTATTATTCTTATGTAATTTTACTTTATGAAATTTGCTCGTATTTCATAGAAACACTCACGATTTATATTTTAAATACACTACTTCCTAAAAAACGTTTTCGTCCCCACTACTGCTATAACTGTTACGTATTTATAACTTTAAATGCGGGAGTTTTGGACTTCGAATGATTTACAGTTTCGTAAATTATTTAGTTGATATTTGCATAATCTTAGCAATTTCTGTCGAAGTTGTTTAATTTTTCTATTTATCTAATGCTTATTATTACTATTATTTTACTTTTTTAGCTGAGAAATATTAATCAAGTTAAAGAAAAAACTATTTCCAGGTTTCAATCTATTTTGTGCATTTTTCTAGCATATTAGGATTATACAAGTTAAGCAAAAGAATATTCCATAGCTGCATCAAATAAGATGGGACTTTTAATTTATAAATTTAATATTTTTTAGAAACTATATACAGATACCATTCATGAGATTCACTTAATATTTTCACTGTACAAAATAAAGTTGGAAGTACTTTGCTGTACGTCTACACCCCATTTTTCTATTTGTTGAGTTCTCCTCTGAAAGTTCTAATTTTTGAATTAAATATTTTCAATCCTAAGCAGCAGTTGTTGTTTTTATTTATAAAAGGTGTTAGGTATATTATTATATCAAGTCATTTATAGTTATTCATCATGCACGGTATCTAAAATAGTGAAGAATAACAAATGTATTGGTGGAGAAATTATAACTTTCTGTTATATTTTAACTGACATTGATAGTTTGCAATATTTTACTGACATTGATAGATACAATATTTTACTGACATTGATAGATACAATACTTTTCTAACAGAAATTAATAATAAAGTAATTTCTTTTTCTAATTCTTCATACATATTAATATCTTGAATTTTTATACGGATCTATGGAAAAAAATAAATTTTTAGCTAAAAGGTTTATTGTAATATTTTTCAGAAAAATATTGACAGATTTGATTTGATATGATTTTTTTAATTAATGTCATACTCTAAAGCAACATGATTTTGAAGCTTAGTCAAGTGACAAAGGTAAAATATTGTCTGAAGTCAAATAAATCCAAGTATAAAATGATAAATATACAATTTCATGATTATGCTTATAAACCTACAAATCCTTAATGAATACAAAGATTACATTTACTGGCTTGAAAATAAATTACTCTGACATCTAAACGCTCGTATTTCTAAGACTTAAAGCGTCAAATTTTCTAATACTTTAAATGGATAAATATAATAAAAATCAATTATTTTTCACTTGAGGGAATTATAGGAATACATGTGAATTAGTTGAAGACAAGAAAGTATGTTTTTAGTAGCTGAGTGGAGCCTGAACTTGATGAGTGGTCCCCCCCCCTTCTCCTTCCTTTATATGGAGTAATAGATGATGATGCATGTTAAAAAGTCCTTTGGTATGATATTGCTACGAATTTTGTGTAATGAATGCATAGAATAGTTTAAATAATTTATATTTGGATGTGTAATACGTTACTAATACTAACAGTTGTATTTATTTTGTGTTAAAATCGTTATATTCGCAAGGACGCCGTTCTTTAGATTATAATGGCGATTAAATGGAAACTTGGAACTTAACGCTAGGGATTTCGCGTCAGACGCATTCCTGATCGAAACATCTGCTCATGTACCTCAGGGCCCAAAATCAAGTATATTGAGTTGTGCACAGTAGGCCTTGGCCCTCATGGGCTGTTGCGCCACTGAGTTAAGTTAAATGGAAACTTGGCGATAGAGTCGATGGTATCATTTTTGGTGACCATTTTGCGACTATTTTGGGCGAGTTGGTGACCATATGGATTCTTCTGGAAATTACAGGAGAAATCTACTAATGTCACGATCTATGACGTAAGTAGATTTTTCGAGAAAAATCCGAGCAAACTATAAATAGGGAGTCGCTTGCCAAATCTAAGCTAATGAATGATTGGCTCAGCCAATCAGAATACAGCACTCTAGAGCATAAAAATGACAACTTCGTTCCACATCTATTTCACCGTCAGATATGGGATAGGGAGTCGCAAGCGGCCCGTATGCCCAGAATTAAGACAGTAAGAAACTTAGTATTGTTTTGACTAGCGATTAGCTGGTATTGATTTGACCGTGAAGAGTTGACCAGCAATTAGTTATTTTTCCGGCAGTTGAATAGGACGAGCGAGTGCTTGCAAATAATCTTTAACATACTTGTATTTTAGATATTGATAGTTGTGTCTGTGCGCTGTAGAAGGTGTGAAAACCTTTTGAAATTTATTCTGCAAATATAGCTGCTGTATTTCAAGGGTTGTTTTTTGACAATAAATTTCTATAGCTCATGAAGAATTGTCCTGCTCTTTACGACTGATTTGCATAAAATCCTCGAACCCCAATCAACATAACAATATGTTCTCTTTGTCCATTTTCGGGACTGTAATTAAATTAGTGCAGCAAGAAGCTAATTGATGATTAATCGAAATATATGAGAGCAGATATAAAGACATAAAAAGGGAATACTACAATAGTGCTGGCAAATCGTTTAAAACTGAAACCAGTTAACTGGTTTTTTGTTAAAATTTACCAAACACTAAAAATCCGGGTTTTCCCGAGAAACCGAAGGTATATTCTTTTTTTTTTCAACTGATAAATAATTTTATGTATTTTACTATTGTTATTTACGAAGCATTTACTTTGTATAATTCATTTAAATATAAAAATACATATAAAAAACCAAGTATATATTGCATGAACGAGCAATGCTTAAACAGTAAATAAAAAAATATTATCCAAAATAAGGAAAATTTGAGTGTCAATAAATTTTAAATGATTAAAAAAAAAACAATATTAGGGCAACTTAAAGTTAACATAAAAAGCACATTAGATGAAATGAAACTTGAAGATTTATACAATAAAAAATGATTTTTATATTTTAGTAAGTTTAACTGAAGTATTAATTTAGCAATAAAACAGCTTAGTAAAAATATTTCACCCTTCCTCACTGTGGAAGGAGTACTGACGTTTTTATTTACTCAAACGAAACAATTCTGCATTAAGAAAAAAATTTTATGGCATTTTGAAAATAAATTTTCGGAAAGAGAGATGATATAAAGGATTTACAACACTCCATAAATTTGTTCAAAGTAGAACTTTTCCACTAACAGACTCGATGAAACTTCCATATTCGCCTAAAGCGCCGACTTTGTTCTTGGCAACGCCATTGATTGCAGGATTATTTAGTGATTCCCCCATTTGAAGAATTATTTGATGAGGAGGAAAAGAACTTTAACTAAAACGAAGTCGCACCAATATCATTTGGATCGGCATCTTTAGTACAGTAATTGCAACATGCAATTTTTAGTCTAGCAGGGTTCAAAGAAATGTGCAAACAAGTGTAAATGTTATGTCAGCCTTCCAAAAGGAGTTGGAAATGTTTGCGATGTCACTAAAATAAAATCCGTAATGATTAAAATCATTAGCATCAATCCTACCCACGTCCATAAACAGTGAGAGAGTTTCTTTTGATCAGCGATAATTTCTGAACCAAGTTACGTTCGTCCATGAAATATGACCAGCTAAATTCATTGGTTTCCCTTAAATATTATTTTATTTAAAAAAAAAACAAGATTGATGAACAATGTTTTATGTCATCTTTAGTCTTTTCACATAATGAAATATTAACTATATGAAGTTGTTATTTTTCTTTTTATTTATATGTAACTTTTAAATAAGAAATAATTCTAATCACTAAACTTTATACTGCATATTTTTATTTATTTTTCTTGCCTTATTGCTCCGCTATATTTATATAAGCTAGGTTTTACTAAATGTTTAAAGTAATAGAGTCTCTCTCTATATATATTTTTATGCTTTATTGAAAAACCGACTAAAAATAGCTTTACTTTCACTTAATGAAGCACTTGCAATAACTCACATTATGAAAAACTGAAAACACCGTTTTGAAATTTTATCGGGTTTTTGCCAGCCCTTTCACGCATATTTATATATATATATATATATATTTAAGGGAAAAAACAGTACGATGTTTTTCATTTTGAATTTTTTTTCTCTATTCATATTCCACTGCCGGTGTATTTCATATAATCATTAAGTATTTTATTTTATTTTCTTATAAAACAAATGCTGACTCCGCAGATTAAAAGTAACGCGTATTTCGTTGTGATATTTCAAAAGTTAACCCTTTTTTTATTCAAATCACAACATTCTACAACTCTTTCAGTCACTTAAGAGTGTTCTTTCATGTTAGAAATATCATTATCTACTACCTTATTTTAAGAAAAACGTAGAAGTACCTCAGAATTAGTTCATGTCTCATTTCATACTGCAGGAACTTTTTTCATATTATAGTCTGTTTTTGTACTCACTATTGAAAAACTAATCCTTCTTAAAACCATTCTCCCCATTCTTTTTTTTATCTTATTGCGCCTAAATTTAAACACAATATAGATATTCTTCGACATTCTCGCTTTTGAAGCGATACTTAAGAATTAGAATTTAAAAATGGGATGAGTTTTTTTTTTCATGTAAAAGAGCTTACAATTAAAAAACAAAACACATTTCCTTCCCTGATTGTAGGATGTGTCTTTAAGTTCCTTATTTAAGAACTTCAAAACAATTCTTAGCTACCCATGCGTTTTTCAAATTTTCTCTTTTTTTTTTCCTTGGTTACGAATTGTATTCATTCATTTGGAGGCGTTATTCAGCAATATTAATACCCGCCATGTAGAGGAGGCCGATGCATGTTAAATCTGTCGAGGCTAAAATGCCTTCCCTTTAATGTGGAAGAAGATGGGGGTGCCAGCTCAGGTTTCGTCCTCGTCTCTTGACAATGGTTCACAATTACGAGGTACGTCACCAATAGCTCTCGTGAAGCTTTATAGTGTGCTATATATTACTCTCCCTCCTTCCTTCTCTCTTAGCAATATGAACAGTTACAAAAAAAAGGCTTTCTAAATTGATATAAATAGGATCATATCATACCACATCATACCAATTTTTTCATGTTTTGTAATAAGTATCAAGATTTACTAAAATGCTCTTACTATCTTTTCTGATTTTTGTTTAATGATTGAAATAGTTCTGACTATTTTTCCATTGTAAAGAAATACATGGGATAATTTTAGTGGTCTTACTAGTTTGCAGTAAGACAAATATCCACGCTGACATTTCGACGATGCCTGAAGCAGCACAGACTGTTTAACAGGCAACCAGTATGGTGGCTTTCCTTGACACTGAAGTTCAGAAATGCGTCAGTGGTACACCCAAGAGCAATCCTGGATACAGGAGTGCAAGCACATCGTTTATTCAGAAGAGTCTCGGCTCTGCTTTTCAGCATCATCTTAAGCCCGGTGACTGTGTCCTATCTTCTAAGCTGCGGAGAGGTCATTTTTCAACAAGATAATGAGTGCAAAACCGCATGTTACCCACCTTGTCCTGTTGTACCTCGTCACAACAGAGTTCGACTGTCATCCTGACCAACACGTTCTCTAAATGTTTCACCCATTGAAATAATAGGTAGCTGAGAGACTAGACCATCACTGCTCTCCAGTCACTATGGTTGTTGAAGTGGGGTATAGACTTGAAGTAGAACACAAATAAGTTTCGCATATTTGCCATCGAAGCATCGACTTGATACCTAACCGGGTTACAGCCGCTTGACTTGCCAAAAGATGCAGTTGTAGAAACTAAAGCCGGATCTTGTATATTCCCAAATTAAAACAATATTAATCATGTTTTCTTCCTACAATGCTGTATACTTATATTAAATAAATTATTTTTATTTTCATTCCTTTCTAGTATGGCAGTTTTATAATGACCATCAGTACACACACACATATATATACACACCCACATATATAGTAAGTTTTTCAATTTCAAGTTACAAGGCATAAAAAATAATTTTTACAAAAAAATACTGATGCTAAATTTAGACGTTTAATTTATTTCAGTTTTATATAAAAAGAATTTCTTAGTATTTTTTAAGGCATTATAACCATCTATACAAATTTCGCTAGAAATATAACGTATATTTATGTGTGTGAATACAATGAATTAAAAGGAATCTTTAGTTTGATATTGATCCAATAATACGATTTTGTAAAAAAGTTTGGTTTCACAAATTCTTCAAAATATTTCTGTATTACGGCAAGAACATTTCAATGGCTTTCTAAAATACATTATCTGTAAGTATGTTAATAGTAGGCATTCCAAAATAATCACGATAATTATTCATGTTTAAGATTATTTTGGGAAAAACTTTTATAAGCAATTTAACTTTATATTAACCATCGAATAACGCAACAGGCTTAATTTTTTTATATAAATTCTTATTAACATTCGCGTCATATATACACAATATCCTCTTTCCCATTAAATTCCTAAATTACATTTTTAAATAATAGTTTTAAAAATAAAAACGAGACAGAGTTGCAAACTTTTCATTGCTTTTTAAATAATCTTTTTAAATTTGATAAGAAACTAGATTCTTTTTAGAATTTGTGATTTGACTGTATCTGAATTTTCTTAAATGTGCAGTGAACTACATCCTTTTAGTCAACAATTAACAAAGTGTATTTAATTTAAATTTCTAAATTTCGTCATTCAAAGTGTATTTTAAATTAAAAAAAATATGTTGCTTGTAACAAATAAAAGAAAAATTTGACATTTCCTGGTTACTTATTATTAATAAGTTAAAATTAGAATAGTTTAATTTTTAAGCGATACATTAATCTTTTAATTCATTACAATTTGAATGTCCTTTAGAATGTTGCTAATTAATTATGAAGAATAAAGTAAAACTTTATTTCTCTCTCTCTCTTCGTACCAGTCATTTGGAAATTTGCGTTAAACTATTTTAAAGTATTATAAATGTGATAAGCTCTGATTGTATCTCTTTGAAGTCCATTATTTAAAAATACAATTTTGGCTTATTCCAAAAGTAAACTAGTAGAAAACGAAAGAAAAGCGAGCTGTCTTTTTAATTAAAATTGAATCCAAAATTTTTCCAACTGTAGAAAATTTAACGAAAATATATATATTAGTATAGTAAAAATTACTTAGTTATATACTACGTAGTTTTGCATCAAAGATATTTTTTTATACAAAATTTGAAACAGAAATTTAAAAAGAAAAAAAAATTATTTAAGCATAGGAAGTATAAAATTTAATAATAATTCATAAATACATCTTTTGCTATAGAATCACAACATTTATAAACAGGCAATGCATATTCATTTCCATTGAAAGCGCTAACTTCCTAACTTCAGAACATTCTGTTTACGAATTCTGTCATTCTCTTTGAAGAAACACAGATACTCGACAATGATATATTAATTTTCAAACTACATAATTACTTATATTTGCTCAAATAGAATGTCGTGTCGTGTTTGAATCCGAAAGTTCACTCGACTATATCCTATTTCCTCTAAAATAAATTCAAAATATTGTACTCTGAAAGGAATTTATTCCTAGAATCTTCCCCTACGTGAATTCATGCCGAACCCCGCAGTAACGATTCAACGTTTCTCTACTCCTCATAAACTGGATTCGGAATCCTTACACCTCCGTGTATCAAAGCACATTCGCGAAAAGATTTCGGAAATACAATCGGTCTTGAAAGTTCTCAGAGAGGAGGATTTTCTGGGCGACTTTAGAACCTGTCTACATATTGTGTCTCGTACTATAGAATTTGTTTTTCGTCTCTTTTATAGGAGCGGGGGTTAAAATCAAACATTCATCGCTATCGTAGGTATTTCGTAAAATAGTAGAGGGATTTTTATACGACGCCTATGAAGGGAATATTTTACCCGAAAGAAAAACATGACAGGGAATGGATTTTTTTTTTTAAGAAATGTTTTCGTAATACTCATAGCATTGTTCTTCATCAGAAAAACCAAAGTTTTTCTTTATCCAATGCAATTGCTAACATTAAAATATTATTAATGAAGTATATTTTTAAAAACAGTTTATTTGATAAGAGTTATACAGTTTTTAAGTATTTCATTTGCATTAAAGTTACTACTTTCGGAGCCGTGATTTTGTAAAAGCGTATAAATGAATATTTTTTTTAATATTTAGTGTCACTTGAATTAGAATATACTTATAAAATTGTTTTCAGAATACTATTAAAATAAAAAAGGTTTTAAATGCCATTTTTTTGTTCAAAAAATGAAGAAAGAATGTCATATTTTCGAAACCTCCTTTCATAGAAAATGTCTCTATAATAGTATTCTGAGCTAGGATTTTTTTTAAAATTATATAATATAAATGTGAATTTATTAATATCCTAATATAACAGAGCAGAGAAATTTTAAGAAAAAACACTAGATATTATTTCAATTGATAGAAACTCCGAAAATGATGTGAATTTCTCAAAAATCCT
>BMAV01023068.1:378444-389312 GCA_019973955.1 Trichonephila inaurata madagascariensis | reverse complement strand
AAAAAATATATGCAACCAGAAGGAATCAAGCTACTATCAAGAATCTTAGCGTAATGTAGTCTGGTAAAAGGTATGCAAACGATTAAAATTTAGACGCCAATGAGACAAGGGTAGGCGCGCTATGCACATATGAAATGCGCAGCTAGTAGAGTCTAAAAGCATGATTGCTCGTGCCATAGGATTATTCAAGCAAATCTGTCGACTTGCGTGGATGGTATTGTGACAAGAGATGCTTCCGAGATGTAGCCGGTGACAGTACGAACAATTGTCGGACTTTGAGAGGAGATGTATAGTAGGCCTCAGAAAAGTAGGTTGGTCAAACACCGGCCATCACACGTGAGTCGGAGAGATTTGCTAGCTGCTTGGTGTTGGCAACAATAGATAATGGATGGTATAGTCTACCATTGAGGAGGGTCAGGACATCCTAGGAACACAAATGCGCAAGATGGTTGTGCAGTCATAACAGTGACCACGTCCTCACCAACAACGTCCCTGGAATCGATTCGACAACATTTATCACCTTCCAGACATCCTGTGGTATCAAGAGACACCCTCCGGACACGATTGACCGACACAGGTATGAGAAGAGGACAAACATTAAGACGCCTACCATTAACACCACATCATAGGCAGTGTCGATCGAATTTTTGCCGACCTCGGACAATCTGGAAGCGATGAATCATGATTCAGGCCAAATGTTGATGACCATCACATACACGTGTTTTGGTGGCCAGGCTACCGGTCCTACCTGGCAATTATTGTCGAGAAGCATACGGCAATTACAAAAAGTGTGACAGTGTGGGGAGTGATCTGTTGAGAGACTCAAACACCTGTCATTCTTCTACACAATTTGACGGCATACAGTTTCTTGTACGAGATTTTAACGCCAGTTGTAATGCCTAAGCTATAAAGTCACCCAGGTGTCGTTTGTGAGCCAGAGAATGCTCATCCACATACCATGCGACTCTCCTAACAATGTCTTCAAGAATATGTCATACTGCTATGGCCACCAGGTCACCAGATCTCTCGCCAATAGAGCACATCTGCGATGTGCTTCGAAGTCAACTGTAGTAGTCTCGGAACACTGATAAATTAATTGCCCAGTTGAAAAGATTATGACACAATATTCCACTGGAGATCATTAATGTTCTCATTGATTCTATGCCACGCCGTGTTTTGGCTTGTATGAGGCCAGAGGTGGATTTAGTACCTACTGATTTGTAACTTTTCATGCCATATCTTCTTAATAAGACAATCTATTCTTCTGAATTTGTAATCATTCTCTTATCTTTTAATACACAACATGCATGTTAAGTTTTTTTCGTGACAGTGTGTATTACATGTAAGTAGTACAAACGAATATTAATATTAAATGCATATTTTTTCCCCTCTTTTTTATGCTGAATAAGAATAAATATTACTTATATTTAAAATATACAAATTCGTGTAGATAAAACTCAAATCACAGAGAGAAATTTAAAACCAATCTTCTCTGAGTACTGATTTTTATATCGCATTGATAAATTAAAACATGGTATTTTTCGATTGTAGAGAAACGCCAGCCATCTATAAAGTGTCAATAAGAATTAAACATGTGCTACATACTACTAAGCAGTAAAATTAAACATCTGTGTAGCAAAACTGAACGTTAATACATGAAAAAGACACGAGAAAAAAAAGTGGATATTGTGTTAAATATTATTAAGTTTCCTTTGAAATGCATCAATATTGATGTTTTTAAAGTAACAATATAAAAGCGAATTTCTATTCAAAAAAGAGAATTTGCAGTCTACTTTCCAAGATTTCCATAAAATCGGACAAACATTTGTGTAATGTTATGGATTATTTCACCGCTACGAAATGTGCTTTGGCCGCGGAAAAAGTAAGCGCATTTACATGTACATTTATGGTCCTCTGAAGCACCTTAAGCTTTTTGCTGATGGTATACAGTATTAGGCAAAGAAGTCGATATATTCTTTATGCAAAACTAGCGCTTGGAAAGTATGGGAGCATATTACCAACAACAGATTGAAAAACGCATAACTCCTACGAGATTTTCTCGAAACAAACGTAGACGTGAGTCTAAATTTATTATGGAGCAAAAGAATGGATGATAGTATTAGAGTATTATTGATGTAAATATTCCATAACATAAGGCATTTTTACTTTTACATCAAACAAGTAGCTCATTCAAAAGTTGCACAACCTGATATATTCTTTCGTATAATATCTAATGGAATTTCTAATTTCCGTATAGGTTTCATATTCCACTTATATGTTATTTAACTGAAAAATCCCTCAAACGAGAATCTAGTTGTTAGGGAATATAGTATTATTGAAATTTATGAAATTAGTTGTTATTGCTTTTATTCCTATACATATATCAATTTTTTAGAGATTTTGTTATTTCAGAGATACAGATATATTACTGCAACATTTTTTTTCAAGGGAGTTAAATGCTCATGAAAGAACTCAAATATATCTCATAAAAAATCTCTGAAAGATTAAATTACACATTTTTTTAAGGAAAAACTGAGAGTATAGTTATTTTAAATGCATACAAAACTATCTACTTTCAAAGAAATGACAATATTTACATAGTTTGAGTACTAAATAGATGCCTTCCACACCATTTACTCGAATGCAGATGATTATAAATATAACAATATGCCTATTTTTTAAAAATGAGAACTTTTAAAAAAATTTTCACTTTTTTTTTTTTTCATTACAAATTTATAATATAATTTTTTTTTAACTTTTGAATGGAGCAATTTTTTAAATTAAAAAATAAGTAATTTAAAAATAAATGATAATACTTATATAAATACTTTACACCTCAAAAATCTATAAATACTGAAATCATTCATATATCTTTTAACAATGAATTAAAATTAATTTCAAATTCTGTCTATACTTCTTGTGCTAACTTTCTAGATAAAATGTCTAAAAATATTTCTCACAACTTTTCTTTCTCCCTCTTTCATATAAAAATAACGCAGTCTTCTGATACTTTTCACCATATGCAAATATATCTGCATTATTTACCATTGTTCATTGTTACTTCCTGCACTTTTGCATAATTTTAATTTAAAGTATTGACTTTAAACTCGTTGTTTTTAGACAGCTCCATTCTTTTTTAAATTTTTGTTGATATTATCTGAGAATTTAAAGAGATTGATAAAATTTAAGAAACAAAAGAAATCACGCAAGATAAAATTTTTATCTTCATGTAATCAGTACTATCTCCTCACTAAGTATTTAATTTTTAGTTTTTAGTTTAGTTTAGTTATTTTTAGTTTCGAATAGCAGATTATACTCATATTTACTTTTTGATTTATAATTATTCCATTTATACTGTTGTACACTGATATTTTTATCATGTATTTTAAATAAATATATTTACGCTAGAAAACTTATATTGCAAAAAATAATGCATATTACTTATGCAAAATAATTCAGACAGTAAATTTAAAATTTTGCACTTATATCTGTATTTTATTAAGATAATACTTTTTCCAAGAGTGTTAAATGAATCACAAAGTACTTGAGAAGAAGTCGATTCTTAGCTATTTTTTTTAAAAATATTACGAAATATTTTTTTTAAGTAAAGAGCAGCGAAAATACTATAAGACGCACTTTATACCCACAAAAGTTCTGAACATAAAACCTAGAACCAAAAACTGAAGATCTCCTGAAGTTTTTCTTGATGTTTTACTAGATGCGAATTCTTATACCTTGGTTCTATGTACAATGTTATCATTTATCTACTTTGAAGAACTCTATGTCATCATCGTAAGGTAACTCTGAAACGTTAAGGGGAAAGAAGAGATTTTTGAGGATTAGACGATGAGATTTTCTGGAGATTTGTACGGATCTTTCGATGTATCTTTTCTGACACTATCTCGGATCCTACAAAATGATGGTTTTGTTCTACATGCTGCTGTAATCTTTTTTTTTCTTTCGTGATATTTCCTCTTTTCCACCTTCTTTTTCTCCGACTTGTATCGAGGCGCAGATATATATCTATATTTGTTTTTTGGATCCTTTATCTATCATCAAAATATATACAGGAGCTTGTTTTGTGCTTATTTCGTATTTTTAAAGATTCTCTTTTGCTCTTTTAGCTTTCATTCTATGTTTATTGTAAAAAAGAGCTCAAACAGTGACTGCTTAGAAAAACGTTAGAGAAAGTGAATTTCGGCTTATTTAATGTTATTAATAAGTGAAATTTCTAAATTGAAATGCAATGAATATTAATTTATTAATTTGATTTTTGTTTCTACTTATCTTTCGAAATTTATTCTAGAATTATTTTATACGGTTCTGTATTTAACTAATTATTCATTATTTTTAAAGATAGAGATCTGAAACAATAAGATAGGAAATTTTTTTTCAATTTGTGTCTCCTACAATCTCAGAAAAAAAAATTGTTTTTTTTTCAAATATTTTGTTTATAGCTACAAAAATTTATTAATTTTAGTTAATAAAACTTCTCCACCAATTTTAATGATATTTGGCATGTTGTCTTACTCTGAAATAAGTCCAAATTAAATTTATTTTTATTTTTGTTACTAAAGATGATTTTAAGTTAATCTTTAAAGGGTATTTAATTTTACTCATGAGCACTGTAATTCGTTTATTTATCAATAACAAAAAAATACTTATTTTTATCATGTCCTTATCTATTCATAAAGTTATTACTTTTTTATTCAACTAATAAAAATTTTTATGCATTCATTTATATTTATAGTAATATATTAATATTATTATTTCCTAAATTAGTAAACCAGATGTGTGCTAAAAATAGGACGATTAACATGCCAATGGGGTTACAAATCCGAACTAGGGCTTCTTTTTAGCCTGAGATAATTATATTTATTAAATATATATATATTAACAAATTTGCGTCTAATATATCTTACATCTTTCATTTTTTGATGCAAGCTTTGGCCTAATTATGTCTGATATTAGAAAAATTCCAAAAAATTATTTTAAATTTGCTACCCGATTCTATCATATGTTTATAATATCAACATGGTAATGAGTAAAAAGTTTCAGACTCTGTATTCAAAAATTTAAGTTGTGCAATAAAACCTTTTACAAACTTCATTGATAAGACAATGACTATATGTGTGAAAAAAATGGAACTTCACTCACCAAAGCATATATGTGTAAAAATAATTCAAATATTTGATAAAAAAATATATAAGATTTATTAATGCAATTGCATTGAATAAAATGAGAAATTCGAAATGTTCAATTGTTCATGGATTAGTGACTGGTTGAGTAGTTTTATGTGTTAAGGTATCCGACTACGTTCGGAACCGTGATTTTGCAAAAGCGTATAAATGGATAACATTTATGATATTTAGCGTCCCTTAAATTAGAAAATGTATATAAAATTGTTTTAAGAATAGTATTACAATAAAAAATTATTTAAGTACAATATTTTGACAAAAAATGAACTTATAGAATGACTAATTTTCAATATATTCCTCTTTTGTGAAAAATGCTTCTATTATAATATTTTGCTTGTATATAGCTCAGACCTCTGTACAGAGGCTCAACTAGAATTTTTGAAACATATAACTTAGAAGTGGGTTATCCATCTTTTACGACAACAGAGGGGAGAAATTTTAGGAAAAAAATGCCGATAATTATTTCAATTGGTTGTAACTCTGAAAATAATGTGAATTTTTCAAAAATTCATAGTACAGTGGTCTGAGATACATACAGGCAAAATATTATTATAATAGAAGAATTTTTCACAAAAGGAGAACATTTTGAAAAAATTTTATTATAAGTTAATTTTTTGCCGAAATATTGAATTTAAATAATTTTTTTTAAATGTCCTTAAAACAATTTTATACATGTATTCTAATCTAAGTGACACTAAATATCACGAAAATTATCCATTTATGCGCTTTTTTAAAATCACGGTTCTGGACGTAGTTGGATACCTTAAGTATTTCTTAGTATATTAGCTAAATTAAGCAAATAATACAAATTGTGTACTAAATCTTATCTAGATTAAGAACACTAATAAATCGACTTACGCTATCTCGAATTACGCAATTTTCAAATCTTGTTGATTCGTCTTTTGTTTTCGAGAGAGAAAAAAAGTAAATTTACAGTGAAATTGACAATGTGATTTGAAGAATTTATCGATCTGCAAGGCAAATAAATTCAGAAATAAATTAAGAAGAAGGCGATGACGTTCAAGAAGTGCTGGATGACTGAGGGACTGCCAATGGATGAGCTCAAAGAAATGCACATGAGCAAGACATTGAAGAGAGAATTTGAGACCTTAGAACCAATTTAGTCAGGATCCTGAATAACGGCTGGAAATTTGACAGAAGGCCTCAGTTTAATTGAAAAAGGATGACAAATTTTAGAAAATATAGACTCCAACAATGAGCGTATTATTTCAACAAAATAAGGAATAAAAAAGCTATTAGCATGCTACAAGGAAATTTTGCTGGAGAAAAAAATCTTTGAGTCTGCAGACTACTTTGTTAGATTTTATGAAACCTTCTACATCAAAATAACTTCGGTTTGCTATTTTGTATTTGTGTGTTATCTAATGTTTTAATAAACATTTTTAGTTCTAAATTATAATTTTCTTTCGTGTACGTCCCCAAATAAAAATAATTATATGTACTTATTAGTGGTACTTATAAATATAAAAATAATTTATATGTCCCCTGACTCACGCGAGTTCGACATATGCGGTTATTACACAGCCCTACCTATTGCTTAAGTTCAAGATATTACTGAAAAAGCAACAGTTAATCTATTCTGATTTACTTATTTGTCGTGTTTGCGTTTAAAATATTTTAAGCTAAATTAGTTAAGGATAATTGTGAATACACTGATTTTAATCTTATGCTAGCGTAATTGTAAGGAGTGGGTGAGTGAGTGAATATTAGCGTCGCATTGTTCAGCTACACGAGGGCTTTTGGCGACGGACCACGTAATTTTGAACCATGCTCAAGTGACGTGGACGACACCTGAGCTGGCACCCCCCTCTCCTAGCTACCACACTACACTAACGGGAGGACGTTTCAGCTCTCGACAGATTTAGTGTGCATCGTTGCCCTACATGGCGGGTCTTTAGTGGTACTGGGCTCGATCTCGTGACAAAGCCAGCCACGATCCGATACCTATACCACTGGGCTACCGCGGCCTAGCGTAATTGTAAAGAAAAAAATACAGTGAAATGCGTTTAACATAAAAACGGTTAAGACGAAATATCGGGTAACACAAAATAATACAACGGTTCCGACAAACTACTATGGATTTTCATGCATCTTTTTTTTTCTCTCTTTTCATGAAAAGATTTTCTTTCTGGGAATGATCAAAATGAAACTTTATGAAACCTTTGAGAAAGTTTCTATACTATTGGACTGTCCTACTGTATCACCGGAAAAATTCCTTTCAGTGGATGATGATAATGTATGTGCAGCCCCAATTATGGCAGACAAAGAAAATTTGGAGTTTATAAAAAGCTCAAAAAGTATCATTGATGCAGATTCCGAAGACGAAAAGGAAATGAATAATGCAATTCCTGTTTCCACGTCATCCGGAATGAGGAACATCATGAAAAGTATGCACAGTTATTTAGACTGACATTCCAATTGAGAAATGCATAACAAAATGGATGACATCGAACAACTTGATGCTAAAAAAAGAATGCAAAGAAAAATATCAGATTATTTTCCAAGAACTCAATAAATGTTTTATTTTCAAAAAACTTCAAAATTTTGTATTTAATTTAATATATAGTCTTACTCTGACACATTACTTTATGGGAGTCTGATATGTAGAAATTTAGATATCATTTTCATAAAATATTAAACATCAATTAATTCCACAAACTATTGCTTCTGTCCCATTAAAATAAAAGTATGGCAGCATAATAAGTTTTACGGGAGCTTCAATAACTCCTAAAATACAATTTAGGAATGCATCTATTTTAAGAAGAAACGTATTTGAGTTAGTTCCTATATTGTATACAGGTGACAATCAACTAAAAATAATTTCCAATATTTTCTAAAAAGTTTTAATCAGGAAATTTAAGTTTTTCTCTATTGAATAGCATTTTCAATTTTTTTTCCCTGAGTTTTTGATAAAAACAAGACATTTCTGAGAACTGCGTATTTTTTATTAAAATATGTAAGATTTTTTAAATTAGGTAATTACAAGTACTTTATTCGCATCAAATTCATCGAATTATTAACTGATTTTAAAAAGTTACAAATGTATTTTTAACTCATTTTATAAAATGTATGCCTGTAAAATGAAATAAATGTCATTTATATTTTGACAATAATGGTTTTAAAGGAGGCAGTTTATTTTTATTAAAATATTAACTATCGTTTCTATTCTATTTGCATAAATTCACATTAAGAAGGTAAATTGTTAAACCTGGTTTTATTTATTATGAGTTTGTAAAAATAAGTATCAAATTTTTACAATATAATCATTTCGAAAACTGAGTATTCTGAAAATAATTGGGAAAAAAACATGTTTTACTTCATTTATTGAAACTACACATTTGCTTATTTCTTAAGAAAATTTTTTTATTCATTCTTTCAATCGACTCAATTTTATTTCGAACAAATTCAAATTGCTTTATATTTTACATTGCATAGCTTTTTAATAAATTTTCCAGGCAGGTAATATATTTCTAATTTTATTTTTTAAAGGAAATTTTACAAACTATTTTGGTACATATTAAATTTTTAAAATAGATTTCTGAATAACTAAAATTTCAAGAACTCGTGCAGTTAAAATTATTGCATTTTGTCATTTAATAATTTAGTTTGAATGTTGAAGAAGAATTTAGATTGCGATTGACAATTCTAATGGGTAACCTAAAGTTTATCCATTCCCATTAATCACATTGAAAGCAAAAATTTTTCTCTCTGATGAAAATTAACAAAAATAAATAAAATTTTAATATATATACTAAATTAAACTAAACTCACTGACGCAACAGCCCATGAGAGCCAATGCCTACTGTGCCCCTCTCAGTTTTCGTGACCATGGGCACTGAGGTGCATGAGCAGATGTTCCTGTCAGGTGGTCAGTATTTATTCACTTAGTTTTTTTCCCCTATTATATTAATGTGGAGTAATCAATATTTGTGAAATTCATACTTATGTGTAGTTACATACTATGTGTATAAATTTAGCAACGAATTCTGGTAGTAGAAAGAATGCAAATATTCTTGCCGTTTCGCTCTCAATTCTAACGCGGAGATGTTACTTATAGTAAACTGTATATAAGGAGATCGCTATTTGTGCTAAGTGGAACCGTGACTTGAAGATTAGCTTTGGAATTTTCGTTTTCACGAAGTGATCCTACAACAGCAAAAAAAATTGTATTTCTCAACAGGTAACAGGTTAAAATTTCAGCTTGAAACATAAATGTCTAGTACTACAAAACGTTTCATTACATTTTGGAATTTTCATCTCGATTAAGCTCCAATCGAATGCTAACTTTGACTGAATAGAAAATGCACCAGTTTAATCTCTATATTAGTTAAAATAAGCACGTTTGGGTCCGAAAAACAACATAGGTATGAAAAAGCTTTGGTAAAAACCTTTCTGAAACAACTATGAGTCAATATACTCAATTAGGTAAATATGCATTATACAGAGTGAGAAGAGATATATTTCTGACTGCATCGAAAACAGTTGCGTGCGTTTCTTGAGCAAATCTCATTTCAATTGGATTTCATCTCAATGGAACGTGTACTGTATCTTTGTGTATATATGTACATTCTGACTGGAAGGGTATAAGAATACGGCTGAAGTATACAATCTTCCTAGTATCAAGAACATGTTTTATAAAGCAAGCTCTGCCAGCAACAAATCCCTATCTTTCACCATTAAATAATGTTGGCAAAATCCTTAAAAAGGCTCAATTCCTTCCATGCCGTGGATAATCTGCAGCTGGAATAAGAAAAAATATCCACATAAGACATTGAGCCGCTTAGTTTCTTCCATGTCTAAGCATTTTGCTACGGTTATCCACAATAAAAGTAAGGTAACCTCTTTGCAATCAAACGAAAGAATACCTTCTATTTTCGTTGGGTAAAAAAATGCTCCTGAATAGTTTATTACAGCTATTTGTTATGATTCAAGTTAACCGAAACGCAGTTAAATAACAATTTTTTTTGGCATGAATAATTTTAATAAAATGTACGCAAGGTGCTAATAGATATACAAGGTATAATATATATACAAAGTCCAAATTTAGCCCAGCTTCCTCCTCTGTCAAATAAAACGGCTCTAATCCGGTTAGGCATTAAGTCAAACGGGGCATCGGGATAGGTACGGGCAAGTCATTTCCTGTTCCTTCAATTCTTTGTTACACTTCATCAATCGTAGAGGCTGAAGAGTGGTGGAGGACCAGTCTCTTAGCGAACAATGACCAGATCGTTTCAATGAGTAAGAGATTTGGAGAACGTACTGGCCCGAACAAGGTAGGTCAAGACAAGACACACAGCATGCGGTCTTGCATTATTTTAGTGAAACATGATACCTCCGAGGCCTTGAAGATAGATCACAGCCACCTGTCTTAAGATAGAAAAGGTGTAACGTAGACTGTGTTCAGGTAACCGACGACACGAACAAGAGATGTTCGTGTCGTGTATCCAATGGCTGGTCATACCATCACTCCAGGTGCAGAGTTCGTATGACGATATAGAACACAAGTAGGCCAAGTGCGTTTTCTTCGATCCTACCATACACTGATATATCCACCATGATGTTGTATAGAGAAGAAGAACCGAAACTCTCGTCTAAAGAAAACCATGTGCTAATCTTGTGTCCAGTTTTGCCATTGAGGGCACCACTGTC
>BMAV01023068.1:361136-378344 GCA_019973955.1 Trichonephila inaurata madagascariensis | reverse complement strand
CCTACCCCCCGCAATGCGAGGATTGTAAGGGTGCACGTTACGCCACTGCGCCCCACGTCTCTATATTGCGGTGTCAAGGAAAACTGCAATAACGGTCTAGCAGAAAGTCTAGACTACTTGAGTCATCGGCGCACTGTCCGGACACCAAACAAGCCTACTTACTGACTCAAAATCGACGATGTTGCTATACGATCCTGTAAAGCTGACCTGATAACATGTATGTTTCTTAAGATGGCAGTGGTGGGAGGTCATTGAGACCCTACATGTCATTCAGTATAACTCTCCTGAATCCATTGATTCTATATTCTCATGAAAGTAGTTAGGTTCTGAGTATTTGAATAGCATTATCTCAGAAAGAGGTAAATATCACTCCTGATAAGCCTCGATCCTGCCGCTATTGAATTTTGACACGTAGTGGTAACCATCCCTCTTAAAACGAGGTATAACACGATCTTTGCACAAATTACAGTTATTCATTGAGAAACACGCTGCGTGACTTTCCTTTTCTACAAAGTAGTAGGTACCATTTCTCCCTCCTGTGTTGTTCAATTGTCCTTAAATGCTATCAGTTGTATATATTCCAGTATCTCTTCCTTTCCTAAACTTACACATATATAAATGTACTCATGTATATATAAATACTCATTCCCTCATATATATAAATGCTCATTCATTCATGTATATATAAATGCATAACATAGTTAATCGTGTTTTTAACTAGTTGCCAAACGTAAATGACAGAAAATCATGCAATAATTATAATATTTAGTTTCTGAAAACTTTACACGATTTAAATATTTGTAGCGATATAAATTGACACTCTGTTGCTTCTATATGAAACTTAACCTCTTTATGTAAATCGTGTTTTTTTAGCTTACGTACATTTTACCCCAACAATATCGTTAAGTTTGTAATTAATATAATATTAAAATACTTTGTATTGTTATATGTTTAATTATGCCCGCTACAAATTAACTAATTATTTCTCTACAAATGGGATAATTTCAGGGTACCTCTTTTCTCAGGGAATGAATAATTTATATCTTTATTGAAAAAAAATTGTGCTTGATTTTATCAAGTAATTGTCTTTTTGTCAAGTCAGTTCACAAGAATAATAAAGGCGAATTTTTGCAAAAACGAGATTTTCCTAAAATCATGCACTTTAAGGTATCCGACTACGTTCGGAACCGGGATTTTAAAAAAGCGCATAAATGTATAATTTTCATGATATTTAGTGTCACTTAGATTAGAATACATGTATAAAATTGTTTTAAGGACATTATGACAAAAAAAATTTTAAATACAATATTTTGGCAAAAAATTAACTTAGAATAACCTTTTTTCCAAATGTTCTCCTTTTGTTAAAAATGCTTCTATTGTATTAATATTTTGCCTGTATATAGTTCAGACCCCTGAACAGAGGCTCAACTATGATTTTTGAAAAATTCACATTATTTTCAGAGTTACAACCATTTGAAATAATTATCGGCGTATTTTCTTAAAATTTCTCTCTTCTGTTTTCGTAAAACATGGATAAACCGACTTCCAAGTTATGCATCTCAAAAATTCTAGTTGAGCCTCTGTACAGAGGTCTGAGCAGAATACAGGCAAAATATTAATACAATAGAAGTATTTTTTACAAAATGAGAACATTTGGAAAAAAAAGATTTCTAAGTTAATTTTTTGCCAAAATATTGTATTTAAATAATTTTTTTTGTCATAATGTCCTTAAAACAATTTTATACATGTATTCTAATCTAAGTGACACTAAATATGATGAAAATTATACATTTATGCGCTTTTTTAAAATCATGGTTCCGAACGTAATCGGATACCTTAAAGTGAGTTATTTTTCATCTTCTCCATATTTTTTGAATTTTTAATTTTTTGGTGAGAGTCTAAAATGAAATTTAGATTCTTTTATTATCAACTATTTGATATGTTTTAGTCTCCAAATCTTTTTCTTTTAAAAGTTATCTCAATGGTAGAGCACCCATAAGTTTTGATCTTTTAAAAAAATTAAATTATTAAAATGTTCTCTCCTCTCTTTATAGTCATGCTATTCACCACATAAATCATTTTCCATATTAATTAATGCATAAGCTCCTTTCCTTTATTAAATCAAACAAAAGGTTAAATTGAAACTTATGTTACACTTTTTAATTCTTATGAATCTCATCTAACAGTTTAAAAATTTCATTTCCCACTAGGACCTTTCAAGATAACGCTATAATTTTACTATCTTAAAGCTCCAAGATGTATTTTATTCATTTTTCCGTTTGTTTTACAAAACTTATTTATTCTTTTATTTCAACATTTAGAAAACAATTTTTAAAAATGTAAAAATGCATAAATGAAACATCTTAAAAACGTTTTGGATGACACATTTTGGAAAAATAGCAGTTAACAATTTAAAAGCAATTTTTTAGTTATTTTCAGTTTTTTTTCGAAAGATTTTGTAGTAGATTTTATACTTGAATAATAGTTTTATATATGGTTAAAAATTCAATTTATTTTCGATTCTGTAGATAAATCAATAACTTTTTTCATCAGTGTAAGATTTAAAAAAAAATTATCATGATGAAATATTGAATTGGTTATAATTCCAATAATAAATATCAAGTCCATGTGAAAAATAAGCTAGCTCTTTTACTGAAATTTTTTTTCATGGAGCTCAGAATTTTCAAAACTTTTAAGAATTAATCAATAAAAGATTTATTTAACTGCTACAGTCATTAAATAGTCTTTTTCTTCATTATTTTTAACAATAGAGATATCCGTTTATGTTTTACTAAATGTGTCCTTAAAGAATATGTTTTTATTCTTTAAGACCATCATAGCATAACACTTAATGGACATCTACATTTATAGATTAAATGTATGCATAAACCACTGTTAACTGTCTTAAAACTGCAGTTTCTATATTACATAGTCTATTTAAAGACTAGAAAATATATTTCTTTTAATATATGTATACAATAGGTGAAGATAAGATAAACACACTGCATATAGTATGTATCCGTATAAAGGAATATTTTATGACCTTTGTGAAGACTTGATCCCACAGAATTTATTTCCATACGTATTGTAACAAATTTTGAGTGGTGGATGTTTAAAATAGTGTAAATAATTTATATATGGATGCTTAATATGTTTATATTACTCTATGTTGTATTTCTTTACGTTTAAATAGTAAAATTCGCAAGCAACGCCCTTCCTTATATTATAATGGCGATTCAATGGAAACTTTGTGAAATGTTGGCGATAGAGCCAAAAGTTCGCATCGTTTTGGGTGACCTTTTTAGTGACTTTGGTGACCATGTTGGCGACTTAGTCAACCCTGTTGGCAACTTGGTGACCCCGTTGATGGCCATTTTTGACAAGATCGTGACCCTACGGATTCTTCTGGAAATTAGTTGAGAAGTATACCAATATCACAATCTATGATGTAAGCGGGTCTTTCTCGAAAGATCATTGAGACGAGTCGACCAGCGATTAGTTATTACTGCGGCTGTTGTGTAGGATGAGTGAGTGCTTGTGAATAATCTTTTACATACTTGTATTTTAGACACTGAGTGCAGTAGAAGATGTGAAGGCCTTCTGAGATTTACTCAGCGAATTTGAGCACTATATCCTGTATTTCAAGGATTTTTTTTTAGACAGTAAATGGCGAATCCATCCATCGCTCCTGAAGAATTGTCTTGCCCTTTGCTACTGATTTGCACAAAATTTTCGAACCCCGATTTACAAAACAATATATATTGCTTGTTGTCTTTTTGATACACTCACTTATCAAATCGTTTTTTTTGGAAAAGCAATAAATGTCAGTCATTCATTATATTTCGAGGTTATTTAATTAATTTTAGATAGCAGATTATCTTGAGCAAGAAAGTATTTCGAGAAAAAAAGCTATTGACGAATTATCGCCTGGTTATATATATATATATAACTTGTACTAATTATTAAATTAAACCCCCATAATATTGAAGGAGCAATATACGTAAATAGTGATAGAAAACATCGGATAGTGGGTGAAATGAAGTAGTAGAAAAAAATAATACGTTCATTAATGAGAACTCTTAATGAGAATATTCAACATTTTCTATGTAATTGACAAAAGACTCAATACTGAACTAAATGATATCAATACTCTCTTTAATTATAACCTTCGTCATTACAAATCTCATACTTTGTAATTCTATTCCAATCAAATAGGAAAGGGAGAAGAGAAAAAAAAAACATTTGATCGTCATGCTCACGAAAGATTATGTGATTGCAATACAAAAGTAAAAGTTAGATTCTATCTACAAATGAGTAAAAAATAACAAGAATATCCAAATCTTCGTTAGCTCTTGGATATAATTTTAAAGATACTTTTTTTCACAAATGTTCTATTCTCTTTACTTCCTTATTCATTCAAGATTTAGAAAAGATGAGAGAAAGAATTTAACGATTAAATTAATCATAAAATGATAGCGAGTTAAAATAGAGCTGAATAGTCTTCTTGTATGATTATAATAAAATATACACTGCACTAATTTTGACTGTTCATTTGTCTGTTTAAACCATGAGTAAAACCAACTTGCAAATTAGTAATTCATATTATTTGTTATTATATTTCCTACAAGTTGAACATTATGAATGTAAAATGTTACTCATTTTATAGATTCTATACACAAGCTTATGATTCTGTAGAAGATGCTAATACTTATTTAATAAAATGTGGTTTTTGTAAAAAAAAATTATTAATGAAAGGGTGTTTTATATATTAAATGATAAATAGAACAGATCAGATATTGTGTACCAAACGATTCTTCAAAGAAAAAACAAAACTTCCATGATTCATCACCTTTACATGTGTTTTATTTTGCTATTCCTCTTTTTTTTTCTCCATGGTATGTTGGGAAAAGAAGGAAAAGGAAACTCGGGGCCGTGTACAAAAAGGCATCTATACCATCGAGAGTGGATCGGGGAAGGACGAAGCAAAGTGAAGTGGAAAAATGTGTTAGTACAACGATTCTGGAGTCTTGTGCCGCAAGCCCAACCGCAATGAAGGGGGGAGATTAGGCGGACAAATGAAGATTGGCAGTGTAAAATCGCTTAGCCGAGGAGACAACGCCGTGGCTCCCCCCACTTGTCTCTCTCGGCGATTGTCACCGCAACAGCCGCAGAAGAGCACGCTAATATGACACGTATGGAGTTTCCGTGTTTGTTTTCCGGTTAAGGGGAGGGGGTGGTAAGTGAGGAGGCACTTACTGTGTGACATTCGGCACAATCATTCTGTCGAGGGCTTGGGAATATAGCACACAACTGAATGCTCTTTTGCTTTCTTTCACGATACTGATTGGCTTAAACTTGGAATTACGGGAAGATTTTAAAACTAAAGAAATATTAGCCCACTTTTTGTTGACGCCCCATATAATTCAAAAACTTTTTTTATTGCACTGATTCTTGTAAGACGTTTCAATGTATAGAAGAGGATTCCTAACCTGTTTGCGTATTGCACGGGATCTAAATTTAATGCAGCTGATTTTTGACGCTTAAAACAAGCATAATTATGATTAATTGCAGGGTGCAAAACAGAACACACACACTTCTTATAATTATGATACTTCTGTTAACAATAGGAAACTCGTTTTATGAAATATTTTCGGAGCCATAGCATGAGTTTTCCTTCTATTGAACAGAAAGTTTTTAATCTTTCCTAAATGACTAACATATCGTTTAAGTCCATTTTTAATTTCTAGACATCATAAGTAAAATAAAGTACATCATACTAGAAACATTTGTTCAAAAACCATTTTGTTACGTATCCAGTTAGTTCTGTATTCTATAAATGGAGTAAATCACTTCTTACATATTTTAGAATATTATATAGAGTTCCTTAACAACAACATCTCATTTCTTGTTGATGGAAGATAATTTAACTTTAGGCCATTGGTAGTTGGCATCTGATTAGGTATCTCAATCTCCGAACTTTTCCAAAGAGTCAAATGTGAGGAAACTGAAATTTTATAACATTTGAACTCACTATTTCGAAAGATGAGCCTTAATTTGTGCAAAACATCTCGAAATAAAAAAAAATGTGCAGCTTTTAGCTGTAAGTCTTCCATCAGGCAACCAGGGGCTGCGGTAGCCCAGTGGTCAAGGTATCGGATCATGGCAGGCATGCCACGAGTTCGATCCCAGTACCACTAAAAGACCCGCCGTGTAAGGCAGCGATGTACATTAAATCTGTCGAGAACTGAAACTGTGACGTCTCTCGCGTCCTTCTTCTAACATAACTCCTAAGTTCTTTGACGGCCACGATTAATGGCAAAACTTTTCCAACCCAATACCAAGAAGAGAAACGGATCGAATATGCAAATGAGATATACTTTAAAAGGATAGAAGCTTTGATGAGATATAGCGGCAAGTCTAGAGATAACTTAGTGCGGAATTGTTTGGAATAAAGGTTAGACGTCCTACATCTTTGGAAGAAGGATACGCTCATCGTAATTGAATATATTAAATATTAAGAAAACCTGAATCTTCTCACCTATTATCAATATAATAGGAATTACCTCAATCGATGAAGGAAGGTGACTCTACAAAAGGTAATATTTTGTATAGGAAGTTAGATTAATCAGTTAATTTATTATAATTAAGATAAGTGATCTAGTTGCGCGATCTGACTTGAAAATAAGGTTTAATTGGGTGTTAACTCTCACTTTAAGAAAGTTGTTAATTAGAATTAAGTAATATAAGTTATTCTTAATAAAAGTTGTGTTAAGAATCCAAAATGTCTCATCATTTAGATAATCCCACACCTCTAGCTTACGCGGATCCTACTAGACATAGTCATCACAGGATGGCTATGTCGCAAATCTACCTCCCGTTAGTGTGGTGCGGTAGTTAGGAGAGGAGGGTGCCAGCTCAGGTGTCGTCCACATCATTTGACCATGGTTCAAAATTACGTGTCCGTCGCCAAAATCCCTGTGTAGCAGAACAGTGCGACGTTAAAATTCACTCACTCCATCAGGCGACCACAAACATATTTTGAACCAAGATAGTTAATGTTTCGGTTTCGTATTCTATTTGGATGGAATTGTATTATTCAAGTTGTATTTTCATTATTATTCAAACTGTATTTTTATTGTTATTCAAACTGTATTTTTATTATTATTCAAACTGTATGTTTATTAATATTCAAACTGTATGTTTATCATTAATGTGCTTGGTATGCTCATTTATATGCTATATTTAATTTCTATTCAATTATTATTATTTACAATTTTATATGTATTTTGCTTAAAATATTTAGTTTTACTGTCATGTCTTTTACTAACGCCATCTATTGTATTTATCTTTTTCGCGATGACAACAAATTGTTTGCTTCGACTTATTGTGTAATATAATCTGTGTGGAATGTTCAGTTCCTGTACTATCCCTAGCTAGGAGCGGTTATCGCCGCACGAAGCAGCTGGCATTTGTTAATATCTCTTTTATACGAAAAATTAAAGTTATTAAGTTTTTAAAGCAAGAGTCATCATTTATATATATATATATATATATATAGTCCCATGTGGCGGACATATTCATTCTTCTAAAATCCCCTTGTAGTATATAGTTTTACATGGACTTAATTTATTTTTAAACATAAGTATCTCGCACAAAGGATTAATTACTCGTTACTTGTCTCCAAACTGCATAGTAAAACATTCTTTTCAGAATGAAATAAAATTTAAAATGTTTTTCTTTCATTTTTTTTATCTTTCAATGAGATTAAGGTTACCTTATTGCCAACTTAGAATGCCTTTCCTCGACTAATTTGTGTTTTTGATTAGGATTATTTAAGAAAAGAAAGACCAAATTATATTACTAAATTCTAATGAATTAAAAAAAAAAACGGGTATTTTAGTTAATTTACCTGTGATCTACGGAGGGATTATTGAAATATTTCATTGAAAATATTCAAATTATAAACAAAATAAAATAACTATACTTTGATTAGAAATATCACATGTATGGAAATCCAATTGATTACATTAAAGAAGGTAAATTACCATTCAATTTAAATTTAAAAATTGAAGCGTTATATATTATTGCTTAAAAATGTCAAGCAAAAATTTAATAAATGTATCGAGATCCTGAAAGTAAGGTAATGCTATATAATTCTGAAATATGTAATTTAATGAATTTATAGAATACGTACTCTTATATGGGATAATTACCTTCAGATAACATCATTAATTTCATAAACAATTGAAAAGTTCTTAGATTTCATAAAAAACTTTATTGATTCATATACTTTAAGAACTTTTTTTCAACTTTCAAGAAATTATATTATGTTCTTATATGTGTAAGAAATCTGCAATAAAATAAGTAAAGATCTACATATTTTTTTAACTAATTATAAAAGAATTAAGTTGTTTGTCAGTCATGTGTGTTTTAATTCTGCTCTCACTAAAACAAAAGAAAAAATTTCAATAATAGCTTCCAGTATTTTTTATATTGAATACAACTGCATTATTCTAATATATAATGTTTGAATGGATAATATTATAAATCATTCATATACTCTTTAATAATCTTAGTTACGCACAAAGAGAAAACTAACTTGAAATGGATCGCAGTGTGAAGAACATTCTCAACAAACGTAATTCAACCTAGAACAAAAATTCAGAAGTAAAATAAACAGTTCCTTTAGCAACACTAACATTTTTATTGAACTAATGAGTTCATTGTAAGTACGTTTCAAATACAGTGATTGTGTAATTTAAACTGACTGCATATTTATTTAGTATTATTTCGATAGCTATATATATAAGCAATACTATCTGTAGTAGTAATTTACAGTTATTTTTAAAAGTTCATGATGATATATATATGTTTACTTTTTCAGTTCAAATCCTTCTAAAATTTCAAAAGACTACTTTTGGTTCCGTTCGCATTGTTTCATTTTTAGAAGTAAATGTAACCAGTTAACTAGTTTAAGGTATCCGACTACGTTCGGAACTGTGATTTTAAAAAAGCGCATAAATGGATAATTTTCATGATATTTAGTGTCACTTAGATTAGAATACATGTATAACATTGTTTTAAGGACATTTTGACAAAAAAAAAAATTATTTAAATACAATATTTCGGCAAAAAATTAACTTAGAATAACCTTTTTTCAAAATGTTCTCCTTTTGTGAAAAATGATTTTATTATAATAATATTTTCACAAAAGGAAAATATTTTGAATATGGGTCATTCTATGTTCATTTTTTGTCAAAATATTGTACTTAAATAATTTTTTATTGTAATACTATTCTTAAAACAATTTTATGTACATTTTCTAATCTAAGTGACACTAAATATCATAAACAAATGGCCTGAAGGAAAGCTATCCTGGTGCTTTTATAATAAAGCTAAAGCAGATAATAAAGTACCAGGTAGTCATAAAAGCATGAAAACAAAGCTGTCAGAAGAAGTAGTTGCTAAAATTATGCCAGTGTACCAGCGCCTTGCCTCGAAAGAAATTCTTCTTCGCTGTGTTTCTGGCAAAACCCAAAATGCAAATGAAAGTTTACACAGTTGTATTTGGAGGAAATGCCCCAAAGATGTGTTTGTTTCAAAAAGAAGAATTGATCTTGCAGTAACAGCAGCGGTCAGCGAAGTAAACATTGGCTATGTTGAAACGTTAAAATTAAACAATAGTGAAATGGGAGACGTTGCAATAAAAATTGCCCATAGACGCGATAACCGAAGGTTGTCGCAAAGAAAGCGAAAAGCTTCAGAACAATATAAAAAAGAAAAAAAATTCAGAAAGTATAAAAAAAAAATGACAAAAATAGGGAAAAAAATGACCTTAGTTATGGGGCTGGAAGATTTTAGTGTTAACTGTTTTTTTAAAAAATTTATTTGGATGTATATAGTTTGAAATCACGTTACTATTACAATGGTATTAATAAATAAAAGTAGTAAGCTTATGATCAAGTAGACATATTTTATTATTTATATTATTGTACATTTAGATATGTTGCGTATAAAGTTTTAGAGTTTGCTTGACTTTAAAATAAGTTTTCAGTCATATTTTCAATAATAACATCAAAATATTAAATTTTTCATTTCCTACTGAAAGTTTGTTTATTGCTGAAGATTAGGTATACTTATCATAATAACATAAAGAAAATCAGTATATATGTTGTAAATAATATGGTATCCTTCAATTGAAGTAATAATTGCTTTTATCAAATGTGATTGAGGATTTATAATCATCTTAATCATTAAAACCTTCATTTAAGGAAATTGTAATTTTTGTCGTTTCAATCACTTTCCCTGCGTAACACATTTTTTCCAATTGCAGTGAAAATTTGCCCAAATATTCTCTATTGATGTATAAATATATGCTAGTGAATGTTTTTTTTATTTAAGTGATGAAGGGAAAATAATAAAAACCAGAGAATATAAACATTTTAGTTAGTTTTTAAGGAAAAAACTGAAATTTTCAACATAAATAATTTTTTAATTTTCTAAAAAGTGAAATATAAAAAAATCTACACTAAGTTTTGTTTTTATGTATTAAATGAACATTATGAGAGAATATTGACAGCGTGAACTGAATCTAGTTGCGCATGGAGCATTTTAAAATATGATAATTATTCGGTACAATAAAAATTAAAATTTTAATATCTCAGAAACTATTAAAAATATTTTGACTAAAACTTGCACATTGATATCTAGTAACATATTACACATTTCCTGCAAATTTGAAAAAAATTCACTGGTAATTAAAAAAATTGATTTTGAAACTCCACTGCATCCTAAAGAAAGATTAGATGGTCCAAGCTATTATACTAATGCGCAGTCCACTATTATATACTTATAAAGAAGCTTGCAAAGTCTTAAGGTATCCGACTACGTTCGGAACCATGATTTTAAAAAGGTGCATAAATGTATAATTTTCATGATATTTAGTGTCCCTTAGATTAGAATACATGTATAAAATTGTTTTAAGGACATTATGACAAAACAAAATTATTTAAATACAATATTTTGGCAAAAAATTAACTTAGAATAACCTTTTTTCCAAATGTTCTCCTTTTGTAAAAAATGCTTCTATTGTATTAATATTTTGCCTGTATATAGCTCAGACCTCTGTTCAGAGGCTCAGCTACGATTTTTGAAAAATTCACATTATTTTCAGAGTTACAACCATTTGAAATAATTATCGGCGTATTTTCTTAAAATTTCTCCCTTCTGTTGTAAAACATGGATAAACCGACTTCCAAGTTATGCGCTTCAAAAATTCTAGTTGAGCCTCTGTACAGAGATCTGAGCTATATACAGGCAAAATATTAATACAATAGAAGCATTTTTTACAAAAGGAGAACATTTGGAAAAAAGGTTATTCTAAGTTAATTTTTGTCAAAATATTGTACTTAAATAATTTTTATTGTAATACTATTCTTAACCCAATTTTATATACATTGTCTAATATAAGTTATGCTAAATATCATAAATATTATCCATTTACACGCTTTTGCAAAATCACGGTTCCGAACGTAGTCGGATACCTTAAATTTTTCTCGTTAATAAAAATATTTTGAGCGTTTAGATTTAGAAATACACTTATAACATAAGCATTATTTTTCTATCAAAAATACTTAAAAGTAATCGAAAATATGTATTCTTCTTCAAAGAAGAAAAATTCCTGCAAATATACAGAAATGCAACTTTTTCTAGAAAACAAATAAGCTTCAGCTATTCGGAAAATCGTGTTATTAATGACGAGAAGTCTTATTCTAATAAAGGATGACAAATGTGATTCTCTTCTCTCAGCCATTTCAGGGACAAGGAGCATAAAATATATTAGAAGATAGATACGCATGTCAAGAATATTTATCGTCACCGATCTTACATATTTTATTGTAGAGTCTGATGTGGGATCTGACCACCCCAAGGACAAAATGTCGAGACCAATTTCTGTTTGGATTAAGGTCTTCGAGAGATAAAACAACAAATATCTTAGAAATAATTCAAGAAACAGACTGGCTTTCATCGCATTTCTTCTTTCACTGTTCTACACCAGGAAAATTGCAACTGTTTGGCAATGAATAAAAAACGCTAAATGTTTGATGTTTTAGAAAATAGATCGGAAATTTTGAAATTTTTACACATTTTAAGGTATCCGACTATGTTCGGAACCGTGATTTTGCAAAAGCGTATAAATGGATAATATTTATGACATTTAGTGTCACTTAGATTAGAAAACGTATATAAAATATTTTTAGGAATAGTATTAGAATAAAAAAAATTATTTAAGTACAAAATATTTTGACAAAAAAGGAGCGTAGAATGACCAATTTTTAAAATATTCTCCTTTTGTGAAAAATGCTTCTATTATAATAATATTTTGCTTGTATATAGCTCAGTACAGAAGCTCAATTAGAATTTTTGAAATATATAACTTAGAAGTGGGTTTATCCATGTTTTACGACAACAGAGGGGAGAATTTTTAAGAAAAGAACATCGATAATTATTTCAATAGGTTGTAACTCTGAAAATAATGTGAATTTTATAAAATTATAGTTGAGCCTCTGTAGAGAGGTCTGAGTTATATACAGGCAAAATATTATTATTATAAAATCAATTTTCACAAAAGGAGAACATTTTGAAAAAAGGTTATTCTAAGTTAATTTTTTTCCGAAATATTGTATTTAAATAAATTTTTTTGTCAAAATGTCCTTAAAACAATTTTATACATGTATTCTAATCTAAGTGACACTAAATATCATGAAAATTATCTATTTATGAGCTTTTTTAAAATCACTGTTCCGAACGTAGTCGGATACCTTAAGTTAGTTTTCTCATTTCGTTGTTTCCGTTGAAGTTGACAGGTCATAATAAGATTGTATTGGAGAGAAAATTGATATCCGAATCAATACTGGATTTGTTAAGAAAGAAAAATAAACTACGACTGGGGGGAATTATTCTGAGGGGAGAATATGTAATAAGCTGGAATGCGACAGAAATTACTCTGAAATAGATCTTATTTAACTGGGAGTCATTCATTTAGTTACATCTTATTATAAAAGATAACCCTGTAATTTTTTTGTATCTAGAACTGAAATATTGCACTTTTTCTACATATTAATTGTGGTTTGTTTGTTTTAAGGACATTTTAAAGTATGCATCAGTTCCATTAAAAAGTATTGAAACATTTTTCTTTAAAAACTCACACTAAACCTTAAAATAGTTTTACAATTCTAAATAGTTTTCTAGAATAAGCCATAAAGTAAATTTTTCCCTAAACAACTAAGTATGAACCATTATAAGACATTGTAAGAATAAAACCAGCGAATTTAAGACAAATTGAAATCTGCAGAGATTGGAACGATTCTACAGAATATATAACTATTAATTATAAGATATACCACGTGAGAGTATTTATATTAAAGCAATATTTTAACAAATGGAGATAATTTAAAGTCATATTTAGTCTTATAGTTATCTTTTTAGTTTCCCTTATAGCTTCTCTTCATAGAAAGAATGATTTAATTATAAATTTCTCTAATTTTATCAATACTCAAATTGTAAAACATAATTTAAACAATAAGGAAAACAACTTGATTGACGAAATAAATTTTAACATAGGAATGAAATATATGTAAAACATTGCAGAAAATTTATTCAGGACACAAAAGAAATACTAGTAAGTATCATTCGTTACATATTATTTATTTACTTGTTATTTAAATGTATAAAAATGAACATTTTTTCAATTAGTCTCATTTTTTATTTATTTGTTTATTTTTGAATTTTTACAATGCATCAGAATTTTTACTAAAACATTATTAAGATAGTTGAGACTAAATTCCAATATTTATTAAAGTTTAAGGCCTAAAGTAAATAATTTTCAAGAAAAAAAAACAATTTCAAGAATAGTTTTATTGCATTTACCCTTAAATACAAAAATTTTAAAACATTACTTGTAAGTATTTTAAGCATGATAACTTTAAAACAATTTAAAATGTAAAAGCGATTAATCGTCATTTTTAAAAAGTGTGTGTGTGTTTTGAACATATGAAGGGTAACCTAATAAATTGCGTCAATTAACAATTTTTTAGTTTTTCAAATCAATCTTAATATAATTAAACATAAAAAATTAAGTAGTAACAAAATTTCATAAATTTTCCTTTTCTTGGAAAAAAATTTGGTTTTAAACTATTCTAAAGTCTTAATAAATTAGAATAGTTGCTTTAAAAAAAATTTCTAAACTCATGTACATACTTCAATTACAGAGCCAGATTAGGCAATCTATTAAATTGTCTCTTACACGAGAACAACTACAGTTACATTTCTTTTAAATTCGAAGAATGAATCATGATGTACTTTCAAAAGTAAAAATATTTCTTTAAACATATTGCGAACGTGTCAATTTTCTTAACTAAGTTATTGGACTTACACGTTTTTTTCCAAACAGTGAAAGGAATCCAAATGTCTAACTGATAGTTTGCCAAGTTGCTTTCCCTATGCACTACACATCTCTCATTCAGTTCAAGTGAAATAGTATTAGTTTCACAAACTGAGATGTCAAAGAACCATGATGACTAAAATACGAGATCTATCTCTCATTTATTTACTTCACCCATTCCATTCCCTTTCCATAACATTATGTAATTTTTGCATTCCTATGGGACCGTAGAGTCGGAAAACGTGTCAACTGTTATCGAAATTCGGGTGATAGAAAATCAACTTGGCTCGATAGCTTGAGGGTTTAGGGGAAATGTACTTTTCTCAAGGGACATTCTCTGCTGACCATCTTTGAGTGGGAAAAGAAACATACAATACACATCCTACTCCAAGCGATACCTTGTAACTGTATGAAGATCAATTTTGCTTTTGATGTAAACTGTGTAAGCAAGAAACATTAATAGTTCTTTGAAGAATAACCAATTGATTTATAATATTGAATATAGATAAGTACAATAAATAATATAGTTTAAAAAATTATAGTTGTGATCGCTCTCAAATATACTTTTCCTTAATAAAATACAAAAAAATGGCTCGATTCCATTGGTTTTCTGTAGTTTCTTTGAAAAAATGCATTCAACTTTCTTATGTCTTATGCACAATTTTCCCGTTAAGGAAGGGGTAGGGCTTAATAAAACTTTCAGACTTAAGTTATGCGTTCTGTTTCAACTGTGATTTTTTCTCATTACACGCAAAAGAAAAAAAAATGGCACTTATAGAGACTGCCGATAGAAGTGCAAACTTAGAACTCTTAGTATTAAAATTTGAAATTTCATAACGTTTCAATTAAAATTTTCAACATCAACCTGGTTTTCACATCTATTGACACTCAGAGCAACAATTATATGCAAGTTTATATGGTTTTTTATTATTCAAATATATTACGGGCTGTACAAGATCATGGCGAAATATAAATACAATTCGATTGAAGTAACAATTAATATACAATCATATTACTTATGGATAGTATTTGTATTTACTTAAATTTCAATGTACTCAATTTTCAACGTTATTTTAATTGTTTGCATTATTGTCATCATTAATTTCAACAACACTTAAACTTTTTGTACTTTCAATTATTTCATTTTGTTCTAAAAAAGATACAATAGGCTTATGCTAACTAAAGTAAGAAAGGAAAATATTTGATTCAAATTTATCTAAGTATCGCGTAAAAACCGCATCGATCGGCGTTTTATATTTTGTAGTACTGATTTTTTGATCATTGGACATATTTAAATTAAGTGTTTCATTTAGAAATTCAATTAGTGGTAGATTTTTATCATCTGCAAAGTTAATATTGAAGTCTCCGCTTAAAATCATTGGTACATTATCATATTTTTTACCAAATCTCTTTTCGAGTATTTCAGAATCTTCTTTTGTATAAATCATCAAATTTTCGAATAAAAATTGTTGTATCTGTCTCATAGATTTTCCAGTCGAAATATAAAGGGCAACCAATAATATGTATTGCCCATTCTTGGAATCGCAACGAGCAACGCATATTTCGCCTTTATCAGAAACATTAACACCAATGAATGAGTGAATTTAGTATGTATGTCCATATATGAAGTAATGAAGTGTGACGCATATCGAGTATTGTGATAAATAGCTATGCTGCTGGAACTTCGGGTCTTTTATAACTTACAACAAAGTTGAAATACGGAATATCAAGTGATTCTTCGTTTTTCATACGAATTTCTGACAAAAGCACAGAACATTTGACTTATTTACGATAGCATCACTTTTTAAGTCAGCTGCATGCGCCTGCAAACTTTGACAATTGAATGAAAATATCGATAATCATTTCTTGTTGGAGATGAATTTTTGAAAAGTTTTGGTGACCGTTTGTAGTGTATTGTTTTGTAACCTTTTCAATTCTAACATTAGATCCTCTCGATAACTTGTTGATCTTTTATGATGTTTATCTGTTTCTGAAGCATTTAGAGGTGTTTCTGTTCTACCAACCCAAAATTTCCTAATATTTTCTTGAGTAATCAAAAATAAACCTTGAATCCTCGCTACTCTTGTAAAAGCTACGTATACTAATTCTTTAGGATGTTTGCGATCGTATTCGTAGACAATCGCATCATAAGTACCTCCCTGTGATTTCTGAATATTCATCGCCAAAGCAGAAATAAGTGGAAAATGTTTTCGTTTCGCTATTATGGTTTTACTGTTATTGAGTGGTATGGATGATGTCTAAGGCGTGATCATCGTCAAGATTAAGACGTACACTAAGATTCCTCGATTTTGTAGCTCGTTTTCGTCCACATAGTTTTGGAAATTTCATCGAAATTCTTATATAATGTCATGATTTTCATCTCTCTCTACGTAACACAATTTTCCAACAGGGCCATTTGATAATCCGTCTGCAACATCTATGTTGTTTGTTATCCTGTAAGGTCGGTTGAGAACTGAAATGAATTTGTAAGGCAATCCACCAGGGTTATGAGCTCTCATTTTATGCAACTTTTGTCTAAAAAAAATTTTCTTGCTCAGGATTATTACACCCTACGAAAACATCAGATGCCAAAGATATTGTTTTATTTTCTTCACTGTTTAAAATAGAATGGTTGTACTCATTTACCACGGCGTTTGCAAATATAAGTCTAATTCCTTCAGGACATACTGATTAAGCTTCTTTTGTGATAAATCTTGATTCTATTACCTGTATTTCTTCTTCCGTTAAAATATTTCCATTTCCAA
>BMAV01023068.1:292993-361036 GCA_019973955.1 Trichonephila inaurata madagascariensis | reverse complement strand
TTTAAAATAGAATGGTTGTACTCATTTACCACGGCGTTTGCAAATATAAGTCTAATTCCTTCAGGACATACTGATTAAGCTTCTTTTGTGATAAATCTTGATTCTATTACCTGTATTTCTTCTTCCGTTAAAATATTTCCATTTCCAATCAAAAATAGCATTATTGTATTATTTTAATATAGAAATATAAATGCAAAATTTTAATTTATCACGTAATTTGACTTCTAAAAATTCCAAAAGTTATATTTAATTGTTACCTTAACACAGTTATGTTTCTTATTTTGCAAATCTGGTGGTAAGTTTTAAATAATTATTTTTTAAAAAAATCAAGGAACTATTAAATATGCAGAAAATTTTCTTTCATAATATATTTTTCAATTAGCTACAAAATTAAGTAAAGTAAGTTGGCGAATTACGAGTTCAGTCGCCAATAGCTTTGTAGCACCACGTAAACATAATTCTCAATCACTCACTCGGTAAGTTGGCTTTTGTACTACACTGCCATATGCGAGAAGAAGCAATCTTTACAGCATAAAGAGTCATGAGCATGTCGGTGACGCGAACCCATAATATTTTCCCCTACCAAAAAGTGTCTAACGCGGCTAAAGAAGTTTCCACTTAAAAAAAAAAAATAATAATTTTTCTGCATAAATTTTTTGTATGCAAGAATTCATAGTGTGTCCTAAATAATAAATTCAGCTTCCCAAAATTTTCAATTTTTCAATTGTGGACATATAATTATAGTATATACATATACATACATATATATATATATATATATATATATATATATATATATATATATATATTTTAACCGTGATAAAAGTTAATTATTAAAATTGTAAAGTTATCTAACTTGAGAAAAAAAAATAGAAAAGTGTAACACTTCTGCTTCACCACTACTTGAGCTAAATATCCTCAACAATCCAGTAATAATGTTTAATATATTATTGGCTTTAATAATTAATTAGTAATAACAAGACAATTATTATTACTTTTAAGTAATCACTAGAGGTAGAGTTGAGAGAAAATTCTAAGTTAGAGATTTTTACCCTCTTATCATCTATGCATTTCATATATACTATCTTATAAAATAGGATATTATGAATGTAAGAGGACCTAAAATTCTTTACAAGATATGGTTCTAGAATTTGGAGAAGGTGTCATTTTAAGTATCCTCATCATCATTTGATATCAATTTGAAGTTATGACACCCATAGTCATTAATCCTCCCTGAAAGTTAAAGGAGACTGGTGAATTAAAGCCAAATCAACAAAATAAAAAGTTTAAGTACTGTTTCTCACAACACTGTGCTGATAAAATGAAATGTTCCTTAAAAATTATGCAAAAATAAAAGTTAAAAGAAATTATGTTACGGGTTAACATTCTTTTTCACTTAAAATTCATATTTTTCAGATAAACAAAATCAGTTTTTGAGTGGTATATGTCATGCAAAGCAGTGTGTGTTTCATACCTTCTTGTATTACGAATTTTCAGTAAATAATAAAGGAAACTCATTATGACCAATGCCAACTTAATATTGTTTTAGTGTAAACGTGATATAGACTAAAAGTTTCTTTCATTCATAATCCACTTTTCTGCTTATCAGAGAACCTGTATTATCTAGGATTTCAATCAAACAAATATCTTAATAGTGATACAGTGAAATATGTTTAACGCGAAAAGGCTTAAGATGAAATATCGGTTAACACGAAATAATGCAACGATCCCGCCAAACTACTATGTATTTTCATGCATTTTTTTTCTTAACACGAAACGAAAATCGCTTAACACGATAAGATTTTCCTCTTGGAAATGAACAAAACACAGAAAATACCTACCGGATTCTACTGTCCTACTGTATCATCGGAAAAATTCGTTGCAGTGGATGATGATAATGTGTGTACAGCTCTAAATATGGTAGAAAAAGACATTTTGGAGTTTGTTCAAAGCTCAAAAAAAAAAATCATTGATGCAGATTCTGATGATGAAAATTAAGGGAATAATGCAGCTCCTGTTCCCACATCATCCTAAGCGAAGAATATCAGGAAAAATATGCGCAGTTATTTAGACGTGCATTCCAATTGTGAAATGAATGCAAAATTGGACGATACTGAACAATTTGTCGATAATTTGATACTGAAAAAAACAATGCAAAGAAAAATAGCATATTATTTTCCAAAAACTTAATAAATGTTTTGTTTTTCGAAAAACTTGGAAATTTTGCATTAAATTTCATTAAGTTCTTGTGGATGTTTTTGTTTCATTGATTTTTATTAAATATATGCATACATAGATATCTAAGTAAATAAAACAAACTCTAATAAACTTAATTTGGTTGATATATTGTTTTTTTTTTTTTTTTTTTTTGCTATATCCTTTAGTATGAAAAAATATACCAGTCCATTCTGTTTCATGTTAAGCGATTTTCACTGTATTTATTTATTGAAAATAAATATAAAATCTAAAAAGAAGCCTTTCTTTTTCAGTAATGATTTGCACGAATGATTTCTCCCATACTTCCAGCCTGATGGACATGGGAAAAAACTATCCCGTCGAGAAAACCTTTTATACTGCAATTTTTAATAGCTTTAAATTCATAATTTTCCAAGAAAGTGTACTCAAATGACGCGAGTCTCTGTGACAAAACTTAGTCTGATGTCTTGGAATATGTTAAGCAAAGTAATTATACTAGTTCCGTTCGTAATGTATGGCCGTGGTAAGATCGGTTTGAATGAGCGATCGGCGGCTCGTAATACAGTCTCAAGAGACGCACGATACGCACCACGCAAGTGGCATTGTGGCGTAAAATTAAATAATCCGTCAGGGGGATAGCCAGCAGCGAATCGTGCTTCAATTACATCTTTGGTTGAAGCTCGACCTGCTTTCTCTACCGCATCACGTTCTCTCTTTTTCATCGAAAGAATACTCTCCAAGGGGCCACGCCGAAGTAATGTCATCTGTTTTGTGATACGAAGCAGGTAGCAGAGATGGGGGTGTCAGAAAAAACAGTTGCTGCTGACCCATTTCGGAGAGTGAATTTTCCATCTTTTCTATTTTAGGAAGTAATGCTTTCTATTGAGACTTTTCTTCCCAAGAAAACAACTGGAAACGTGGAGTGTAAATTTATGAGCATCAAAGGCTGAACTGAAGTTTATCCGCTTTTTTCAAAGACAATTAGAATTATTTTCTCCATTTCTGTCATTTCTAATTAAAGTTGATGATGCGTCCGTATTTGAAGATTGTGTATAACCATTTATTTTATCTATAAATAAATCCGTGGGCAGGTTTAACAATTTTTAAAAATATTTCGAAATATTTCTTAAACAGCAGCAAGAAAAACAAAGATTTAAAACTAAGAAGGAATTGTTTTTCTTTATTTTTATGAATTAATTAAAGCATCGATTTTTCATACAACTGCTAATTTAATTCAAAACACTTTTGAATTTTATAGTATATGCTCAATAATGTCATTAATAAATTGATTGTAAATGAATGCTCACGTGTATTCAATTCTTTTTTCGAGGTTTCTATATTATTTAAAACGAGGGATATAAATTTGTAAAACAAAAATTTGTTTTTCTGACTATGAATCTAAAACAAAATTTTATGTATTCATTATTTGCATGTAAATGTTTCAAAAGAGCTCTGATTTGCATTTTTCTTAACTTTGCACAGATAAAGAAATACTGAGACAAATTTCTTCAACTTTGACAATTTTAAATTTTGATTCTAATTCTTATATTATTATTCTTATTTATTCTTTTCTAAAAAAGAAGGCAGTAAAGTTATTAACTAGTCTTGTTTAATAAATAGTAAGCTCGTTGGGGCTACATTAAATAAAAATTTTTTAAAAAGGAGTGGAGATTAATATATTTATTTCAATTTGTTTGAGACATATCATTGGAATTAAAATGGGTCAAGCAATTTTATAATAGATTAACGTCTTCTAAAAAAGTGTTTATAAATAGAATGTTGTGGACTCATCACTAAAAATTTTTCAGAGAACATTTGAATTAATACCTTTATTATGCGCGTGAAGAATTATTTTAGTTATTTCGGTCTAAATGCTCCCTTTCTAAAAAAGCTATTTTGTTCGTTTATTAATGATCTTTAACTAGCCACTGAACAGCCTTAATGAGATGAAGAATCAAGAGATGACTATTAAAACTATTATATATATAAATACTCTATAAAAACAATTAAATACTATTAAAACTTTTCAATACTATTAAATCTTTTTTCCAGCATTGCCTTAAAAATTTGCATTTTCTGCCTTATTAAAGAATTGGATTAACGAAACAACTAAAAAAAAAAATTCGAATGGTCCTTTTGCATTATTGCTCAATCTCTCGTGTATTAATAAAGGAGGTTGCAGTCAGTATCCCTTTGTGTAAGCAGTTTTATTTTGAAGAAATTTTTATTTTTAGATTTCGAGGCATCATCTTTGGATAGCATTACGTTTTATGCCAAGATTTTGTTTAGTTAATATTAAAATGTTCTAATAATGAAAAGACTCCAAAGTTTTAGTTTAATTTACTTCTCATTAAAATTACAGATTGGTCTATTGTGATAAAAGACCCCCTAATTGTGAACCACTTTCAAATGATTAGATTAAATATTTCGAACTCTAAACTTTTACACGTAGCATAACAATTTTAAAGCCCATTGGGCTTAGCATTCTACTACTTAGCTAATTAGTAGACCAAAGTTTGGGTAAATGGAGCTACTAACTCGTAATTTTATCCGATTAGGCGATAATTAATCAAATTAAACTTGAATACGTATTAGGCCATTATCAAATGGAAACTGATATATTTTTAAATCACATTTCTTTTATTATTTAGATATGTTTTCTTCTGACATATTGGTTTATTGTTATGATGATATTTTTGAGGCATATTAGTTCTTTATGAAAAATTTTTTGAAAACATTTGTTCTTTCTTAATATCGGACTGTTTTGGAATTTTAAGTAGAAACTGTCCCACTTAAGGAAATTATTTTTATTAATTCTATTATTTTTTGTTTATAATGATAATGATATTCACATGGGTTAAATTTTAAGCTCTATTTTGATATTAACAGTCATCATCCAAATTCTGCAATATATTATTGTATTCCACAAGTTAGTACGATTTTTTATTATTAAGGTATCCTATTACGTTCGGAACCGTGATTTTAAAAAAGTGCATAAATGGATAATTTTCATGATATTTAGTGTCACTTAGATTAGAATATATGTATAAAATTGTTTTAAGGACATTTTGACAAAAAAAAAAATAATTAAATGCAATATTTTGGCAAAAAATTAACTTAGAATAACCTTTTTTTCAAAATGTTCTCCTTTTATAAAAAATGCTTCTAAAATAGTAATATTTTGTGCTTATATAAAGTAAAGACTTCTCCAGAGAGTCTGAACTTTTTTTTTTTGTTGAAAAGTTCACATTATTTTCAGAGTTACAATCCATTGAAATAATTATTGGTGTTTTTTTCTTAAAATTTCTCCCCTCTGTTGTCGTAAAACATGGATAAACCCACTTCTAAGTTATATATTTCAAAAATTCTAGTTGATCCTCTGTACAGAGGTCTGAGCTATATACAAGTAAAATAATATTATAATAGAAGCATTTTTCACAAAAGGAGAATATTTTGAAAATGGGTCATCCTATGTTCAATTTTTGTCCAAATATTGCTCTTAAATATTTTTCTTACTGTAATAATATTCTTAAAACAGTTTTAAATACATTTTCTAATCTAAGTGACAGTAAATATCATAAATATTATCCATTTACACGCTTTTGCAAAATCACGGCTCCGAACGTAGTCGGATACCTTAAAAAATCTTAAAATTACATTTTCGCACATAAATACATTTTTTCTGATGAAATATTATGCAAAAATTTTTTACACCGAATTACACGTATTTTTAACTTAGACATTATTCAATATCTTGGATGTTTGAATACGCTTGCTTATTACTTATGCATATTTCTGTTTTAAAAACTGTAGTAAGAGATCGTGCTAACTGTAGCCTTAAAGAAATAATTTACTTCATCAAAACTGTAAAAAAAAATAATTTTTATTCTTTAATTTTCTTTTCATGCAAGTGCTACATAAAAGCCATTCTTATGAAAAATTCTATAGCTCTTAATACTAATAATTTGTATATTTTAAAGGAATTTCCATTCCTATAATGGTTCAATTGTAACTCATATTCAAAAGATATTGCACTTAAAATCCCTTAAAGCCCTTATACTAAAATAAAAGTTTTAATCCCCTTACCTACTTTATGACAATTTGGTGATTTTTTTTCTTTACGAAAAGAAAATTCTCTGATGAATAGTTGAAATTTGCTTAACTTTAATACATTTTATCATGCTTTTTTTGAGTCTTTCATTTAAGGAAATAAATGAATTGCTGCAATTGAAATCTGATTACTTAATTAATAATTAATAATCAAATAGTTTTTGGAGGTAAGACAAATATAAATACCGAGCATAAGATTATATTATGAAAGTAACAAAAGCCACATAATCATGGAATTCACAAGTTATATATAATATGATGTGGTGTGGAAATAATTTAGCAATGAAACTCAAGGTAAATCCAATAATAGTGAAACCAAAAGGCAGCGTAAATGAGAAGAATATAGGGGTGTTTTTCTATCAAAGTCACATTCGTATAGTTTTTCGGCTATATATAATTTGCTTGTGTACTTTGTATAGAAACAGATCTCAAACCAGCAAGCTTCAAATTCGAAGACAGCAAAAAAAGAAGGTTGTAAAAACATTTTTAACTGTATAAAACACTTTTTTCATTGCCAGAATTCTGATCACTGTAAGGCAGATTCGATAATTGCAAAATGGAGAGAGGATGCTATAAGAAGAGTCACAGCCTCAAACACATTATAGTTCAATAGGAAACAAACATCCTTTGAATAACTCATCATGAATGTTAAATCACATCAATCTTCTTTGTTCGAGAAACATAATATCTGAAAATTCCAACAAGTATTTGCCAGGATAAATTAACAATATACAAACTAATCTCAAAACACTTGTTGTTTAGCTATTACTTGAATACATAAACCAGATATATGCTTTCTAAAATAGTGTATTTAACAAGGCGTATACCTCATAAATTGTATGATACAGTCTATTAAATTAAATTTGTTTATGAAAATGCAAAACAACCAGTATATAAGGGACGTGACCATGCAACTCGATTACAAAATCTTTCGATAAACAGTTAGCATACCACTCCATTGTTTCGATTACTAATATGAGATGCTGTTTAATACGAGTCCTACTAACATGTAGTTAGCATACCAGATACTCTGACCATCAACAGTTAATGATCACTCTGATTGTCTGGGTTTCATTTCATAGAGATACAATTTATGCTATTTGCCCTATGTCTACTACCAAGAGTGGAATATATATATATATATTCATACTGAAGAATTTTACAAATAATCAGGAAAAACGTGTTCATTAGTAAATAAATTATAATTAATCCTACAATATATGAGAAAATATATGAGAGAAACACAGAAAACTTAAAAAAAATTCACAATGGATGCCAGAATATGAAACATAAAAGGCTAAGAATTACTTTAGCTCTGGATTAAACCAGGTAATATAGTTCATGTAGTACCATGTTTTTCCGAAATAAGACTTAATCGTAAGGTAAGCCCTAACATGATTTTAAGGGAGGCATCCAAAATAAGCCCTATTTAAGATTATTAGACAGGCATAGATATCGTCGAATGACCCATCAAAATTCCTATATAATGAACGGACAAATTTGATAACATCGGTAGTGAGTGTGAATGATTTGAATTTTCGGTATTTATTATGTCCCGTTTTTCATCGCGATTATTGTCTGAATAATAAATGTAAAGTTAATAAAGTATTGAACCCTATGTAAAATGAGTTCAAGTAGAAAGAGTCATTCCGAGTGTAAGAAAATAATTGTAAAAGATTTCAGAAATAAGAATCTTGTAGTTTTTCTAAACGGAAGTTAATTAGGTCTCCGCAACTATTATTCCCCGAGATGTAAGGCATTGTCTGTGAATAAGTTACTGACAACAGAGCAAAGAGTTTAGTTGTTCGCAAGGACTAATATCAAAATATTTGCTCTTGTAATAGCACCAGAAAAAGAATTCAAAACGTTGCAACATTGGATAAATGGCTTTCTTCAGCCATATGAACAGTGATGAGCTTTATGGCAATGTTTAAGATGACATAGCTATATTTCAATGAGGTAGACTTATGTGCATGAATATGTAAATAAGCGGGACCCTTAAGCATAAATAAAACGTAACTATTTTAGCGTGAAAAATGAGACACCCCTTAAAAATAAGCCCAAATTTTTCTTATGCAGCAAAAATTACTTAAGACCAGATATTAAAGATAATAAATGTAATACTAGAAGAATAATACAAGAATACTAAATTAGTTACAAAATCAAAATACCTAGAAATAATAATTAATTTTTTTCTACATACCTATGTCAGAAAAATAAATATTCAAATAAAGTAATAAATTTTGAAAGAGGACGATATAACAGTACAACAGTATGTCAACAAGAAGCCTCCGTCATACCAGACCAGCGTCACACATAAAGCAAAATGGATAAAATACAAAACGAATAATAATTATATACAAAAAATAATGTAAACCAAAAGATTTATAAAAAAATTGGAAGGAAAAGACGAAGGAAAAATTCAAAACACACACATATATACCGATGAACCAAAACATTATGACCACATACTCAATAACGCTTTGCACTATCTTAGATCTGCAAAACAGCAGCAACTCGCTTTGGCAGGGATGACACAAGTTCTTAGTAGATGACTGGAGACTCGCCTTACCAAATATTTAAGCAGTGACTGCACACAAAGTCGAGATATTCCGACATGGCGGTGTTTGATCTCTGAGCTGCCTTTCTATGAAAGCCCAAATGTGCTCTATCGGATCAAGATCTGTCGATTTAGGTGGCCAGTAAATTGATTTGAGTTCATCATTATGCTCCTAAAGCCATTCCAACACAATTAAAAGTAACATAGGCGTTTTTTGCTGAAATATTCCATTTCTAGGGAAGACAGACGCTGTGTTAAGGTGCAACTGATCAATTATGTTCAGACAGTTCGCAGTTTGCATGGCCTGTTCTTCCACAACTAAGAATCCCAGAGCCAGCCATATGGGAATGTCCCTCGAGGCATAATACTGACACCAACAGACTGTGTATGACCTGCTGTACATGGAGGGAGCAACTGTTAGCCTGGAAGATGGCTCATCCTGACATGATCGTCGACGTGATAAATAAGAAATAATGAATCATATGACCAGTTAGTCTACAAAGGTGTGTCTTTTCAACAGAGTTGGGCGTCTGCTGCGCAGTTCCATATCCAACAGTGTCCACTGAACTCTGTGTTCCGAAACACTTGCACTTGAACCTGCATTGTATCGACTTTCAGCTGAGCCAAAGTGTGGTACCGATTTTGTTTTACCAAGCGGGAAAGTCTTCAAAATCCTTTTTCTTTGATAACGCTTGGACGTTCAACAATTTGGCATCTACTTCTGATTTTACCGCGTCATTTATCCATTTCGCATAAATACCAATAACGGCAGATCTTTAACAAACTACCAGTCATGCAGTTTCAGAGATACTAGTATCGATTCTTCTAACCATTTCAATATGCCCTCTATCAAATTCGTTTACATGAGCAGCCATTCCCATCACTCGCAAAAGTAAGTGCAAGAATGATTCCTTACTTTCTCCAACAGCAGTAAGTATCATTCCTATTTAAGCACTTACCCTCTACGTCAACCAAACGAGTTCATTGAAAAATATGGAACTGGTGATAATATTTTGGCTCATCAGTATATATATGTATATTCAAATTGCCATCAATTTTCAGACATTCGACTTTCACAATATTTGCCCATTTTTATATATTTTTGTCATGTTATTAGTTTACCAAGTAGAAAATCTCAGATCATAGTCAGAGTGAGATAAAAAGTTGCTCCCTGTCATTTTGAAATTTAATGAAATTGCTTAAGTCACTGTGTTAATATTTATAATAGTCTAATTTCTCCTTACATGCCTACAGTTAAACAATATTGCAAAAATATTAACTTATAATGTAAAGCGTTAATCTTAGGCAACGCTCCAAGATACCCAAAATCTATGCAGAATTAATACCCAGAACTCACAATGTTATGTTTCTGCCTCTCAATACTACCTGACTCATATGGAACGCAACAGAGAATGTTGGAAACTCGTGGGGTGAAATAAGAGTCGACAACCAAAGGTTTCTGGAAAAGCAGAAATGATGTGGGATTTTATAATTTTGAAGAAACCCCGGAAACGCTATTATGCATGAAATAGTTAACCTAATGAATGAAATAAATTTGGACATCAACAATGAAGATATCAATGAGTTGAATCTCACTGAATAAAATGAATTCTTAATAGAGCAAAAGTTGATTACCAATAAAACATACAATGGAAGAAGTAGCAAATAAAAACATCAAGACTTTGACAATTAAAATTCTTCATCCTTAATCCCCTAAACAGATAGTTACTTATTGACCTAAATTAATTTGTTTACTTTGTACTACTGCTTATTTTTAGGGAATTCTCAAACTAGGAAATATTAATTAGTTTTTTTAAAGACTTGTTTCGATTTTTAATCTGTCTTGATTGAGCATTTGGTTTCGTCCAACTCTGTAGCTATATATATATTTAAGTTTGTTAAAAAAAATACATTTTATAAATGCAGAATACACTTAGAAACATGTTCACTGAATTGTACTTGCCTTCAGTTAATAGAATCTATTTGCCCTGCATAAAAGTTTCTAAGAGTTTAGAAGTAGTTGCGTAAAAGTTTAACAAATAGGATATAATTTTGCTATAAATCCAAGGCCCTGTGATAAGAAGTGTATACATAGATAATAGTGTACTTTCCTCGAGAAAAAGTATGACGTGCAATAAGATAGAACACCTTAAATTTCATCAAAAACAATTTTATTCCGTATTACTTATGGAGAAAAATATTCTAACTTTTTGTACAGAGAAAAGATGTAAATAATATGAATTTAACTTTTGCATTGAAAAAAGAAACATTTTAAAAAATCGATATTTTTTCAAAGCACAAAGATATGAAAATAGCATACAAAGAATCAATAACTATAGATATTTGTTTAAATTATTACATTTTGCAAATTAATTTAAATCGTTGTTAGAAACGTTAAAAAAAGAAAAACGCACTAAAAATTGAAAAATATTTTTAATTTAAAAGTACAAAGCTCAGCTGAATTGTATTGAAAAATATGAAATATGACAATAATTTCTTTTGAGATTTGAAAGAAAAAGCACAGAAATATTTGCATTTCTTACAATAACATTTTCGAAGAAATTTGAAAACAACCCATCAGAAGAAAAACATCTATTATTTTTAAATAGCTTGATAAAGTTTCTTTGGGACATCAAAAGTTTTTCTATAGCTAATAAAAATGTATTCAGTTTCTTTAGATTAAAAACATACTGGTTTATATTTTATAAATTTGTAACAATAGGATATATCTGTAAATAATAGTAAACATTTACTTAATAATAATGCAGAATATATTTTACAGTCGTTGCTGTATTTATAAACGAAAATCTAGTATCACATGTATCTTAAAGTGCTTTATTTTACATAAAATCCTTGAAGTATACATATATATGAGTATATATATGCTTAGATTTTTTTTAAAATTGTATCATCACAATCGATACTATGATACAATGAGTAACACAAGGAGATTACTGTGTAAGGTATATTAAAATCTCAATAAAAGCTTCAAAAAAAATTCAGACTCAAGGGAAGTATATATTTTTATGACGACAAATTTCTGATCTACATTAAAACAAATTTTCATATAAATTATGTTTATTTCAAAGTTTAATTCAGTTAAAAATATTCTACCAATATTCGTAATAAGTGTTTTAATTACAACTTCAAAAAATATTTATAAAATCATATACAATTATATATATTCTGTATCGAAATATATATAATTTTTATAATCGATTTTCTAAATCAATTGATGATATTGGGACTGAAAGTGATTACACAAAGAAGAAACATAGCACTTTTCTATAATTAATTTCTTAAATTAGACTGATCAACCTGAAATTGATGTTTTTCAGACACTTTGACATTAGCATATTGTTTAAGTGTTATTATCTAAAAATCACTTAAACATTTCTCCTAAAATTTATTGGGTTTTTATTTCAAAGGAACCCTATACTTAAAATCAAAATATAACAGAAACAACTTTTATATTAGTGCAAAATATTATAATATTCAGCATAAGGATTTATGATATTTAAGGGTAATTAATAGTTATCTCAATTCTTATCTTTGTGTATCACATCAATAGATAATTAAGAAATGATGTTTTATATATGATCAATAAGAATTTTAGAAAAACGGGTCTCTGATTTTTTACTTTATCAAGAGTGAGCAAGTATGTGTAAATTATTCTACATTATTTGATTTTTAACTCATTTAAACTTACGGTGGAACTACCAATTTCAAAGTATGAAACCTTACTTCTTGATCATAATGCTCATTTTCAAAGATAAGTAACATTGTTTCGCAGAATCTCAAATTTTCTCAAACTTCCTTGTTTAAAGAATCACTAGTTTAATGTTTAAAAGCAAGATAAATTTTTCAACTTTCATCAGCATTCGTCAAAATATATTGTACTTAAAATTAGGTACCAATAAGTAATATTTTACTGCATTGACAAGTTTATCTTTAGATAGAATATATTTTTCCGAAGTTGGGATTTATAAAATCGTGAAATTTCCCCAATACACAAACTGGTTTAGCAGGAAAAAAAGCATCCTTCAAGATATTTGTTCATTTAGAATTAAATTAAACAGCAAAATCTTTGCGACTTATAATAAAAATTCATTTTTAGGAAATTAACTCTCGATATTGTAGAGAATTATATATCCATTTCTTAAGACATGTGATACATAGTTTTGAATTTCAATAATGAGAAAAATGAAAAAAACACATAAAAAAGCTGTGTAGAATAAATAAATATGTAAAAGCTCCCTCATTTTATACAAAATAAATACTCACAAAATGCACAAACATCATCAGGTATAAGAAAGGAATTTAATTTTGAAACTCCTCTCCAGAAAGTATATCCTTCGTATCCACCATCATTTCAGAACAAACAAGAGAATCACAATTGCCCCTTTGCATTGAGTTCAGTAACTGTCTTAAACCTAAAGCATTCCACAATCTTTCATCGACAGCTTTTGACAGTTTCCGAACAACTTTCTGTATGGACCACAAATTTCTTGAACTATTCTCGAAATAGGATTTAGCTCCAAAACAGAAGAACCTCTGAAAACATCTGGGATCTTTCATTGCTCTAGCTCCGTATTCTTGAATGGCATCTATTAATTTCTCTGTATGAAGACCATAAAATCCATCTAAACTTCGGGCAAATCCTCTGGAAATTCTTGAAGTAACCACTGGCATAACAGTACCTCCAAAAATCCTAAGCAAGTAGGGGAAGATAATTTCAATGATAAAAGTAGGAGCCACGGCAGCAACAAAATTTAAAACCATAGGACTCAGGAACAATTTTCTCATTAAAGAAATTATAGAAGGCCTTTCAAAAATTTCAAATTCAGCTTTTTCTAAAATAGAGGGAACATTCGTGCCTTTTTTGGATGAATCATTTATAGTCACCAAACTGGAATTTTGTTTATTGTCTTTGTTATTAATTTCTTCAATAAAATAGTTTTGTTCACTTTGTTTAGTCGAAGGAAAATAAAATCCTCCTGTTCCATAAGAATATTTATCATTGTCGTTTTCGTCTAAAGTAAATTCTTCGTATCTGGAAGGGACTTCATTTTTTGGAGACTTATAGGAATCAAGGCTGTTGCTTAGTTCTGAGTAAGACGAAGTTTCATAAAATCTACTTCCATCTTCGTTTTCATCATAGAGCTTATTGTTTAAGCTATCAAAATATCTATCACGACTGGTAGTAACTTTTGTTATATCATTGTCAACACCAAGCACCACAGGGAAAAGAATCTTGACACAAAATAACACAAGTAGCTGCTGCTTTACACGAGGCATCTTGTTATAAAAGTTTTTAAAAAGAGCCTGGTAATCCCAATGATATAAAAGAATAGACGAGCGTTGTTAAGAAGCACTGCGCACCAGAACTGTTGATGATCTTAAATCTGATTCTACTTATATAGGCCTTTACTGACAGGCACACCCAAAAAGTGATAAAATGTCTGAAATATACGAGAAAAGTAGCTGAACAATTCTAAAACTATTTTCGCGACAAGTGTGACTTGGTTTATAATTTCGGTTACGCCCTTTACTTTGAATACCAAACATAATAATTAAATGTAACGGTAACACCTTTCAAGTGATGAAAAGTGAAATGAAATCTAAACTGTTTTGATTTCATGAATTTAATATTAAACGCTTGATTGCTCAGGTGTAAAGACGATTGAACTTTGGACTTGAGTTGATATACCTTCTCTCAGAAACTATTTAACTTTCCTTTTTCTAAAGAACGCGGATACATCAAAATATTTGTTATCAACAAGAAAATCTAATAATAGAATTTAAAGTTTTCAATTAAGACCTAAATAAAAAGTAAAATCAGTAAGAAATCTTAAATATTTTCTACTGGATGTGAAAAAAATTATACTCCCAAAAACTTTCAAAAGTCGAAATTATCAAAATTAGTTCATTGAAGAAATGTGTAAATAAAAAGTAGAATATTCATAGGAATTTTTTCCGGCCCCAATGAATAGAAAGAAGTGATATAATTGGATTCAAGCATTGGGAGTAAAATTCTTCTTTCCTTGAAAATTCTTTATTCTCCAAATTTTATTTAAGAGTCCTCTAATAGCCAATATTAAGATAATTCCTTAATTAGGATATTACGAGTTGTACAAATTTTTGGTAGAAATTACAAAATTTAATTAAAATACTTTTCTAACTTGTATTTGTTTTGACTAGTGTTTTATCAAATATAACATTATTTTCGTTTTAAATACTTAAAACCTTTTGTAATGCTTTTAATGAGATTAGAATATTTTAATGACGTTTTATAAATCTCATTAAAAGAATATTACATATTAATTCATTTAGAATACCAGAAATTATAATTTTTCAAATTGACTTAATTTAGAAATCGAAAATTTGATGAATTGCATCACACTAAACATAAAATTTTTTGTTAAATGTAAAAGTTTGTCATAACTCTTTAAAAAAAGACTTGGAGAGATAAGTATTTAAAAACAATAAAAATATTGTTTTAAATATTAATTCAGTAAAATCAGTTTTTATAAAAAAAAATATCAATATTAGTTGACTTCGGTGTAGTAGTTGAAAATATCACCTCACCGTTTGATCATCTTTTTAAGTTAACTGTTTCATTTTATCAGTAGTATTAATATAGTATACCAAACAATAAACGTTTTATAAAAGGGTTTTAGTTAAAAATTTCTTTATTTTAATAACTCATTATTATAAGCTATTAGGTTGGCTTACTTATTGTTGAAATAAAATTTTCCTGACGATAATTGAAGTAAAGAAAGCAATTTCAAAAATTTCCTGAGATTTTATGCTTAATAAAAATCAATTGTTTGAATAAAAACTAAAAATTACATAATGGAAAAATGCATCGCAAATGTTCTATTATTTAAAAAAATCCGAATTATCAATAATTATTGGATCATTCAACACATTAAATTCCATATTACATTTTCTTATCTGTAATCATTTTTTTCCATGGGTTGATTTTAAATATTCTTATGGTGTAATGTTATTGATATTCTTTCATCATTTTCTCTAAATGACCAATAATTACATTCTTATGATGAGTTAACATTTTGCGTTTCTGAATTGATTAATTTTAACAGTAATGTGTACCGTTTACGTTGATTTTGTCTTTAGAATTATCAAGCTCATTTTATAAAACTAATTATCGAAAACCTTAATTAGAAAAATAAGTCATTTTTTTATAATCTATAACAATACTCAATCTAGTAATAATTGAATTTGAATCTTGTGATTTCCCTCAAGACCTAGTCGTGCGGAATAACTTCTATTGAACTTTAAGTTCTACTTCACCCTAAAATCAAAGGCGTCGCTAAGGGGATCTAACTTGTCTCCAAACGCAGTATCACTTTCCATGCTCTAAAACTGAAAAAAACTTAAAGAAAAGCATGACGGATCCCTTTATGGCTGAAATTTTGACAAATAAGGGGGGGGGGATTAATTTCGTCCTCAGGTGGTGAAAACCTTAGCTACACCTCTGCTCAGAATCCTTGCTTAAGATATCCGACTATCATGATTTTTCTTAAGAATTGACAAATTTCTTTTATGTTTTTATTTTTTAGGCTATCTTATTAGCCTTATAAAAATACCGTTTTTTATTTTCCATTCACTAGAACAAAAACTACAAGTGTTTTAGTAAAAGCAAACGCCGTAACTTTACATAAGATGTCAAACTTTAAAATCCGTTGAACTAGAAATGTGTTTTCTTCGAAAAACTCAAACGGGGACAGCGATTGCTCAAAAAGTTTTCAAAATAATTTGCTGAAATTTTTTATGTGTGTTTTGTATAACAGTAGAAGTGATTTAACCTTCAGATTTATCAATCACTGTTTTATTACAAAATTTACAGTTCTTTATGTGAATATAATCACTTTTTTTAAGCAATTTCATATAACAACTAAGATAAAGTGCTCTAGTTTTTGTAAAAATTTAAGTATTTCTTATCGTGAAGGTCACTTCAAAAAGGAATAACAAAGTAATACATCAAAATTGAAAAAATTGAGAATTTGTTCAATTACTACTTGTACAGAGCGGGCCCCGTTTATGTAATTTTTTGCCAATTTTTACCTATTTTTTCCCCATTTTAGTAGTGATATATAATTTATTTTTCTCTTCTTAATTTTAGCTTTATTTTCTTAAAGTGTACTAAATAAATCTAAAAACCACAAAAAAATCTCCATATCTCCATTTTTTTTAAAAAATGTTGTCGCAAGTAGTCAGATATCTTTTAAGTGGAGTAGACGTTGCCAGAGTGAAATGCTAAGTCAAGTATATCTAGAACAGGGATGCCCAACTCAAATGACCTTGCGGTCCACTTCGGAAAAACATTATAATCCCGCAGGCCGCATTTAAAATTATATACATATCTTTATATTAGATTTGGACCCATTGCAAACATTTATTAGAGTGAAAATTTAAAACAGAATGAATTATTATTATTGTTTTCATTATTTTTCAAACATAGATAGTTCAATAATAGTAATGCAATGATCAAATATACCTAGCTCTAGCTATCAGCAGCGCGAAGAAGTTACAAGAATCAAGTCTGATGCTACGGGAAGTCGCTTCAATGCTCCCTTCTTAGTATGTACAAAAACAGGAGAAACGTAATGAAATAGAAACAGTTATGGGATATATTTGTTACAAAGAACTACACTAAAAACAAAAATATTGCACAAAATAATCGTAGTTTGTAAAGTTGCAGTGTGTCTCGCGAGCCGCAAAATTATACAAGGAGGGCCGCTAGTTGGCCACCCCTGTTCTAGAACGTAGTCGTATTTGCAAATCGGTTACCAATAGAATCATTTGGCTATAGAAGTATTATAAATTCAAACCAACCTATTGGGAATATTTCAAAAAAGATTTAACATGAAAAATTAAAACTATATACTGTGGGATAAGTTTCTTAATTAAAAAACTTAGAATTTTATACCATACTCCAAAATCAGTAATCTTTATTTTTGAACATTCATGCCAAACTGGATTTTCCATGACATGAATCAATGCTGTACACCATTCCAATGGCATGAATTTCATTTCTCAATGGAAAGGCAGCTTAACGCTATTATACTCGTATAATGGAAAATTGCTTTCTATATTTTGTCACTTAATATTGTGATTTTGTCATATGTGTATATATATTTATATTAATTGTAACTATTTAATAAAAAGTAACTAAAATAAAATTTTTCTTTCTTGACCTAAGTAAGTTGGAATTGACTTAATTTTTTTAACATTACTTGCTTTTTTTTTTTTTTTCTTTATGCTGGATTGAAGATGCTAATATGTAAAGTTTTATTTATTATAAAATTATATGGGAAAGTCAATTCTTTATTGAGCAACCATGAATCGAATGCCTCTAGCTTGCTTAAGGAAAATTGTTGAAAATATTGATGATGAATATTATTTGATGTTTTCATAAAATTCTTAATTTCTTCAGATTTTTTTTCTTTTTTTTAAAAAAAAAAAAAAATTTCATTTGTACAAGGAAACATTTTTTTTAAAATTGCATCATCATGGGATTTTCAAAATTCTACAAAATACAAGAACAAAACATTCTTTAAACAGCTAAATGCTACAAGAAATAAAAAGGTTTTTAAAATATCTTTTTTTTTTCTTTTTTATCCTTTCTTTTCTTTTCTTTTTTTAAATGTTCTATAGTGTAGTCGATAACAGTACAAAGATAGTCTGATAAAGTACAAGAATCCATTCGCAAAAGTTTATTCCCCACTTCAACCATGTAATGAGGGAACGGTCCTCAGTTTGATGTCCAAGCTACCAGTAGAAGTATCATACCTCCCTATTTAACTGATTCACTTGGTTTGATCTTCTGTTTGAAGTGAGTGTTGTGAAGACTCGAATTTGCCATGCCTCATTCCCCTACCCCTTCCACCAAAGCGGACACGCCTCTCTTCACTTCTCTTCATTTTCTCCGTGTACCTTTTATCTCTCCGCTGCAATCAAAATGTATCTACTCTTAAGGAATAACGCTTTGAATTAGGGAAATGAGATCTTTTTTATTCTTTTCCCTTTCTAACCACGTACATCCAACAATTTGGCAAAATTGAATATTAAGCGGAAGGGGTAGATTTGGAGAAACACACAAATGTTTTACGCATCGCACACAACGAAGTATTTTTGATTCCTATCATGCAAAAGTAAAAATTTGGAAGAAAAGGACAAAAATTCAGTACGATACATTTTAAATCAATCGACTGTTCTCATTTTTGATAGATACGTGAAGTATGCATACGAAATAAAGAAAAAAAAGGATTCAAAAGCATTGCGTGTTTTTGGTATAAGTAAACATAGAAATGGTTTCATGCGTTTACTTTTTTCCCCCTCTCTTCATACACATTAACATATCAAAATACACAGAGAAGAAATAGTGCTAAATAGTAAGATAAATTATTCCATAAAAATTAGCTGACTATAAATTTCTCCCAAACTTATAAATTTTCTCTTGATAGTACAATAAATAATATAGATTACTAATAAAATAAATAATGGTAATTTATATGCACCTATATCACAAATAATAAACTTGTATATGTGATAGAATGACTTTAATCTTGAATACGGTTATTCTCTTAAACCATTGTATTACAGTAGAACTTGTTTTTGTGCGGTCCTTTTTTATACGATTTTATTTTTGTGCGACCGCATAAAAAAAATTTCTGTAGTATTTCGACGAATTTGCTTGTTATAGGTAAGAATTAATGAAATTTTCGAATATATTTTTTGTGCGGTTATTTTTAAGCTGTTCCTATCAACCGCACAAAAACAGGTTCAACTGTATTTGGAAGCGCTTTTAAAGGCTTAAATCTATATTATATAAGGATATATATACAGGGGTGATCAAACAAATATATACAAACTTTATGAAGAAAAACGTAAATATTGTCATAAGTATTACAGCGAATAAAAATGACAAAGTTACAATAAGTGCTCAAACTGTTACCCAACTGCCTCCAAACAGTTTTGAGCCCGATGTCGTACATTGTTGGCGACATCTCTCAGAGTAACTACAGGAATTGCGTGATCAGCCGTTTCAGTTTCATAGCGCAGTTTCTCTAGTATGCATGGTTTCTTGCTGTGCACATGTTCTTGAGATAACTTCATGAGTAAAAGAGACCACATCGCTTGGGAAACAAAATTTGCATCTTTTTCAACCTGTGCGAAGTACCATTCACAAAATTCAGTTATGTCTGGGTTGTTCTCGTTCAGTGTGTGTAACAATTGCGGTATGTAAACTTTCCATTTTGCTCTTTGGAAAGTATAACTTACGCTAGCCCTACCCATGCCTGTTTCACATGCACCATTGAGATATCGATTTTCGTGGTGACCGTGTGAATGAATCTAACACTCCAACAAAAGTCATTTCGCTTGTTGATGAGCAAGGGCCGCCTTATCGTCTTCTATGCATATTCTTTGTCGTGTTCCATCAGTTTCAAACTTATCGCGAAGGCTAGCAATGCTTTAGCGTGTAGGTGGTTCCGTTCCATTTTGTTGCATTCAATGTCGTTGCACTTTTATGATATACTTGAACTTCCAATACCATTTCAAAATGCTTTTGAAAGCCAGATGTACTGGCGCCATGGTTTCACTTTTCCTTCTAAAACACTAGCGCCATCTTTTGCTGAACTATTGTTGAACACGTTGAAACACTAATGTGTGTGTCAACTGTTAATACCAACTCTTATAACTTAATTCTAAAACCGATGCGATCTCAAACTTGTGGCATTAGCATATTAGCCAGACATAAAGTGTATATACATTTTTTTTATCTCAACCCTGTATATATAAACACTTTTATAACGAGAACTAACATTTGTCTTTAATAAGATAAAACTAATGATGAATATTACACAAATTTCTCCTTTCTAAACAAGTTGTGTATTTAAATATTTGTGTAAATATTGAACACTTCAAAGCAAAGAAATACATATTAGGATGTAAAATTACATAAATTTTTCGCCATTTTAGTAATTCTAAATTTAAAAATTACTTTGTATGAAATGTTGGGTATAGTAAAATATGTAAGGAACTTTGTATGATAAAATTAAACATTGTTTAAAACAACTTTATACATAAAAAGTTTTCCTTTAAAAACATTTTTAGATTACTGTTTCCGAAAAATCTCTAAAAACTTCAGGATTAAACATAAACTATCAAATGCACTTATTATATCTGAGAGGAAAACATGAAATTTGAAATATACTCTTTGATCTTTGTTTTATAATCGTAAAAATATCTTTAAAATATGAATTTATTTATCAAAACTTCACAACACGTAGCAGCTATTTTTAGTTGTAATGTATTTTATAAGAATATTTGCAATATGTCTTAAACATTTAATATTTAAACTACCTTCAAATTTGTGAATAAATAAAAATTTGAATATATATTGATAAAAAGGCTTTACGATTTATAGAATTTAAATGTATTATATGTGTTACAAATGTGTGGATTAAAACAAGATAGAATTTTAAGGACATTTTCATTAATTTATTGAGTTTTTATTAACAAAATTTATGGTATAATTTACCATCTTAATGAAAAAATAACTCTGTTATCAATCATTATGTGAAACGAGAAAAATATTTTTATTTCCTTTTGATCTATTTTCTTCCATAAGTTCTTGGGCTGTGGTAGCCCGGTGGTCAAGGTATCGGATCATGGCAGGCATGTCATGAGTTCGAGACCAGTACCACCAAAGACCCGCCGTGTCGGGCAGCGATGCACGTTAAATCTGTCGAGAGCTGAAACATCCTCCCGTTGGTGTGGTGTGGTAGTTAGGAGAGGGGTGTGCCACGTAAGGTGTCGTCCACGTCACTTGACCTTGGTTCAAAATTACGTGGTCCGTGGCCGAAAGCCCTCGTGTAGCTGAACAGTGCGACGTTAATGCTCACTCACTCACTCCTTAAGTTCTTTCAAATTATGGGGACTTGGTACAATTTACACAAAATTTAATAATGTTCAAAAAGTTTTTGCTTGCCCTCTACATGTATGAATTATATAAAACAGATTTTATGCTCAAATTTCATAAAAAGATAACCGTTCAATTTTTTAAGGAACAAAATTTATGAAGTGATTTTAAAATGCTACTTCTAAAACAAGTTATGTACACACATAAAATTTGATTTACAAGTACATCAAACTTTCTATAACAAATGTTGGTATATGTTTTGTGATAACAGGATTAGTGTCTGTACAATACTTTCTTTTCTATATGCTTATTGAAAATTCATTAAAAAATTTATGTATTCTAAATTGAGTTATTTTTTTTAAAAAAAGAAGTATCGCTTTGATTCAAAAATGCATACCAACTTTTGTTACATTATTAGTGATTTTTAGAAAAAATATTAAAGCATTCGGCACAGTAGAAAAAAAGCCGTAGCATTTTAAAAGAACATAAACTAGTCATTTTATCTTTCTGAGATAAGTCAGTTTAAAGTTTTGATTTGCCATTGAGATGTGAATAAAAACAAACGTAAAGGTTATCATAAATCTCTCTGCGTCTTTTAAACTTAAAGCTTTAAAATCTTGATAGATTATAGAAAAGTATATAAAGGATAATTTAGGCCATTTAAGCTAAAAAAATTAGAACTGATTTTTTGACCGATTTTGGTCAATTGAATCGTACTGTGTCCCTTTAAGATAATTTTTTTTAAAAAAAAAGTACAGCGCAATTCACAGTATGATATCCCATGGTTAATATTCATGTTTTCCTTCAAAAATTTCTACATTATCTCCTTAGTACAATTTTCAAAGTTATCAAACGTTTTAAGTAACGTTTGGCTCTTAAAATAAAATATAATTTGTAAAAATATATTGACGAATTTGTTCAAGTCTCACAAAATCATTAATATTTAACCTATTGCATAGAAATTGTAAAAAAAAAGATGTGCAGGCTATTTGAGTTCTTGAATCATTTCAGAACTGGAAAAAAATATAAATTTATAAGGCATCTTATAGGTATTGGGACAATATATTGTACGTGATAGACAAAAAGTTCTACTTTTTTAACCACCCTCTATGCCAAAAACACTGAATAATAAATTTTACAATAAGTAAAAGTGAGAGTATCAAACAATTAAAATCTGTTTTTGAATTTTATAAGGACGTTTTCATATAGGTATGTATGATATAACTATATGAAAGAAAACTAAATATACTATATATAACTATATGCTCGTAATAAGAAAACAATGAAACTCACAAATGATAATATCATTTATTGAAACATGTTTATCTAGAAATGGAAAACACCTGCTTGAACATGAAGAAAAAAGACTTCAAAAATTCATCAGTATTTAATATTTTATTTTCATATATATGTAAATAGTGCTTTATTTACACAATTTAAGGATTCTACACCCTTTTTCAATGGCATAATATAATGAAGTGTATTATCAACGTAATTTTGCTTTAAATTCAGATTATTTTTTCCCCTTAAGGTATCCTACTACGTTCGGAACCGTGATTTTAAAAAGGCGCTTAAATGGATAATTTTCATGATATTTAGTATCACTTAGATTAGAATACATGTATAAAATTCTTTTATAAGGACAGTTTGACAAAAAAAATTATTTAAATACAATATTTCGTCAAAAAATTAACTTAGAATAACTTTTTTTCAAACTGTTCTTCTTTTGTGAAAAATGCTTCTCTTTCAAAAATATTTTGCCTGTATATAGCTCAGACCTCTGTACAGAGGCTCAACTATGAATTTTGAAAAATTCACATTATTTTCAGAGTTACAACCATTTGAAATAATTATCAGTGTTTTTTTTTTTCTTAAAATTTCTCCCCTCTGTTGTCGTAAAACATGGATAAACTCACTTCTAAGTTATATATTTCAAAAATTCTAGTTGAGCCTCTGTACAGATGTCTGAGCTTTATACAGGCAAAATATTATTATAATAGAAGCATTTTTCACAAAGGGTGAACATTTTGAAAATGGGTATAGTTAATTTTTAATGTTAATTTTAATGTTAATTTTTTGTCCAAATATTGTACTTAAATAATTTTTATTGTAATACTATTCTTAAAACAATTTTATATACATTTTCTAATCTAAGTGACACTAAATATCATAAATATTGTCCATTTATAAGCTTTTTCAAAATCATGGTTCCGAACGTAGTCGGATACCTTAAAATTAAACTATCAGTGTGAAAAATCTGAGATTTTGTATGTAATCTTTACCAAAAGGTTTGCCTTAATCAAAATATGCCTAAGAGTTAGTGATACATTGCATATTATTAAATGCATTATCTTCAAAATGCATCTCTGTCTCTCAGTAGTGCACCAGCCTGTTAAAGGACCAAGGCCTACTGTGCCCATAAAAATACATAATGTTTTACAATACAAAAATATACCTTACAAATGTAACATATCAAATTCATAACTATGCTAAATGGAGACTTACTTTAAATTACTCCAAGAGCCTAGACTGTTCCTTGTTTTTCTTTCTTTAAACCAGGCGAGGTTAACAGGAAACATTAGACTATTTTGTACTTGAACTAGAAACACACGAATTTCTCACTTTGACATGAGCACCCTATACTTCCAGGGATATTTTCCCTCCTTTACAAAATAGCCTAACTCCCCTCAATGAAAAGGTGAAGGGAGGAAGGATACGGACAGTAGAATTGATCTAAGATTGTGTCCACTTTGGGGAGAACGGCGACCCCTGTGGGTAGTGAGAGGAGGGTTTTACTGTGGGAATGAGTAGCTTAGCCGAGAAGTTCTTTCGTGTATTTATGTTGTTGGCCAGAAGTTTCGATAACGATTAGTAGTGCATTTCTCAAGTCCGTTCGCTATTAAATGCTGTAGAAACATCGAATCTGCTTAGATGAGATCAATTATAAATAAATGAAAGATATTTTTTTTATTTTCTATTGCGTTTTTTTTTTATTTATTTAACCTTACTTTATTTTATAATAAATTCAAAATTATTCAAACTAAATGCATAGATATCTACTTTAAAACATAAGAGCAGAGAGAGACAAAATGATTTCCTTATAAAACTCAAATGGATTGAAAAAAATTCCTCAAAAGTTTGAATTGAGTGCTGAAAAATTTCAATCATTTTCTTATTTTATTCAGATATTTTAAATTTAATCTCTTTTAGCTACTAAATTCTAACTTCAATGGTCTGTTAAATTTTAAAAATAATTTTTTATAACAAATTTCTGAAAGATATATCTGCAGGTCATTGTATTTAAATTGCAATTTTATAAGCGGCCTATTAACAGCAAATAAATTTGTTAAAAGCATTTGAAGAAGTTTGTCAAAAACTATACTCAGGTTTTCTTATGGTTATAGATTGGAATCCATTTTATTTCTGTCGTAAAATTAAATATGTTTAGAGGGAAAATAAAAGAACACGTTTTCAACCTTGTAACGTTAATAAAATGTTATCGATTATTCTTGCATTTAATATATATATATATATATATATATATATATATATATATATATATATAATAAAATAAAATGAAATTTAAGCCACTAGCTTGAAGTATTATAAATTATGTAGATGTGGAGTTTTGTTACTTAATAAAACTTATCAACCCCAGTCTGTATTTCAATTCATTCCAAATATTTTGAAACTCTTTTGAACTTTAAAGCCTCATATTGATGCAACAGTTTTGGAAATTAGTTTATAAAACATGTAAGAAAATAATTATTTTCAAATTTCTATATTCAAAAATAAACGAAGTTCGTCTATAACTTAGGCCCATTCCTACGGCCCCCTGAGATCCTTGTGACTGCTGAGATATTCGTGAAAAATTAAATTAATTTGGGGGTACGTAGATTAACTTAGGGGATCAGCGAAGGGCGTAAATACAGTCGAACCTCCATATTAACAACCTCTATATAGCGAATTTTTCTATATAACGAACTTTTTCCTGGAACCAAGAACATTCCGTGATTTTTTTCGTAAATTAACCTCACAATAACGAAGTGTATTTTCTATATAACGAACTTTTTCTCTTGGGATTCAATTTTTTTCTCTCTTTTTTATGTATTTCTGGACTTTTCAAGTTGTTCTCTCTTTTAAGACATTTCATGGTGGTCGTAAGTCTTGAACTGGTTTTATTAGGAGCCTAACTCGCCGAGAGCAATAGAATCCTTGGCGTTTCATCCAAGAAGTGCAACCTTTAGCCCCCATTGTCCATTTCACTATAAACATCTTTGATATCCCATTTCACCTTCAGTGGAGTTGTCTCGGGTCCCTGTGTCCTTGAACTAGTCTCTGTTCATTAGTAGAGTTGATCAGTCGTTCTCGTAACTTCGTTTATTGTAGCTCTAAAATGTCAAAACGTAAGCGTTTGAGCATCAAAGAAAAATAATTAATTCTGCAGAAAGTGGATAAAGGCGTCAAAAAACTTTCCTTGCAGTTTTTCTTTCTTTCTTTTTCTTTTTTTAAAGGTAATATATATGAAATAAACATATATTAACTTACAAAAAGATGTGAATAACTACTTTTTTTTAAATATAAAGTGTTTATGAATTTAAAATTTGTTTTATGTGGTTTATAAAGAAATTTGAAAGATGGACCTCTATATAACGAATTTTTCATATAGTGAACTTTCTTTCGGGATTTAGTGACTTCGTTATATTCTGTATAAAGTAAAATATTTATTTCCCATTTCTATTATTGTGAAAGTTAAAGTAAACTAGTAATGACTTTTTTCCTGTGTTAAAAAAATTTAGAATAAATATTAAACATTTTAGAACAAAATATTTTTTTTTAGATTGGTAAACATAAAGTACAAGTAATGACAAACTTTTCAAGGTGGAGGTCGGGCTGATCGCTGGTGTTTCCGTCTCTATACGAATTTAAATAGAAACGGAATCTCTCCGCTACACTCAGTAACTTGTCTAAAATATGGCAATTTAAAAGAGTTTTGCATTAATTTCACCAACAGTTAAATTTGTTTTTGTGTGTGATTCCGATATGTGGAGTGAATGTTACAAATTTTCATAGTTTGGAACAAAAAGCAGTTGTTTGTTCTTTGTAAGTTTGTTTCTATGTATTGTGTTACGAAGATATCTATCTCAACGATTCAGTCATTTCATTGAAAAATAAATGCATTTCTATATTTTAATGCAAAAGTTATAATTTTAATAAATACTGCTTTAGATATCACAATGTTTTATTTATATTTCTTACGACAATATTTACCATTAAGAATATCAAATTTAAATTTATTATTTTTCTATTATACATTGAAAAAAAGTTATGGGATCATGAGATGTTACATTAAAATTGTCACTTGGGGGCTCATGGCCAAATGTTTGGTATAAAAAGGGTCCATGATGAGCACAGTAAGTTTGTGGGAACCACCGGTCTATAATAATTAGGTTTAATTAAAACTATATATTTTTAATTCCGTTTGATTTAACGCTTGATTATAGACAGAAGCGTTATATGATATATTTATCATAACACCAATCTTCATGAGGAGAAAAAGGACTAAATATGATAGTCTCATTTATTTGGAAGTTATTGTGTTGATATAACGCATTCATAACCTTGAAGATTCAGAAATCCACGATTTGATTACCTTCTTAGATATTTCGTTTATGAGAAATTGTATACAGAACAAATTTTCGGAAAAACACAAGAGATATTGGTCCTCAAAATTTTGAATTTTTACACCATATTTCTGAAACAAGGTCAAATGACAAAGACGATACCTGAATTTGCACTCCAGGAATGGGTTTCGATTCACAGTTTCATTTATCGTAGATAAGTGTCATTGTTCTGAAAGGTCGAATCATAGCTCGAATAGGCTCGTGATTTCCTTAGAGCAGTGCTTCTCAAACTTTCAATATTTGCGACCCAATATTCAAATAGAATTTCCATAGCGCCAGTGGATCTAGCTAACAAAGCTTAGAACTAGGCTGAGTGATAAAAGTATAAATTGCTTATGCTTTCTGCAATCCTATTTTAAAAATGAATAATCAGTTTATTATATTTATTTTTGTATTTTTAGCTTATTATATATAAATAAGTATTAATTTTGGAATTTATATCTATCCTTATTTTATATTATTATTGATTTTATTTAAAAAAATAAATTGTTTTTAAATTTTTTGAAATTTTGATGTATTTTCGGGAATTTCTCTAGGGAACGAGAATTACATTCCCGCGAGAATGGAAAAACCCGGGAAATCAGAAACCCTAGAGTCATCCTCACCAATTGAACGTGACTCAAAACTACGAGAATCATTGTCAATCGTGCAACTTCTAGGTACGACGCCAGTAAGCAATCAGTCAGTAAATTAACCGAATATAATGCGAGCTTCGTTATTCTAAGCCTTAATTATCAATTATGAAACTATACTAAAGCCGCGGTAGCCGAGTGATCAAGGTATCGAATCTTGGCTGGTTTGTCACGATTTCTAGCCCAGTACCACTAAAGACCCGCCGTGTAGGGGAGCGCGCGATACATGTTAAATCTGTCGAAAGCTCAAACGTTCTCCCGTTGGTGTGGTGTGGTAGTTAAAAGAGGGGGTGCCAGCTCAGGTGCCATCCTCGTCACTTGACTGTGGTTCAAAATTACGAGGTTCGTCGCCAAAATCCCTCGTGTAGCTTAACAGTCCGACGTTAATATTCACTCACTCATGAAACTATGCTGGTATATATACTTCTATTTCCTAACTTCCACATCACTCTATGTAAAGACATTTACACTTTCTTTTTTAAATTCACTATAAGACTCTGGAATTTAACCATACAATTTCTAGGCCCTTGTTATAATAGATAAAAAGTAAAGCAACCATTACGTGATTGCTAAAATCTTGTTACACACACTTTAAATCAGTGGTCTTCAAAACGTGTTCTACGGACTCCCAGAGACTTCCTCAAGTCAATCTCAGAAACTCTACTAGTTAAAATAAAATTTTGGAAAAAAAATTACACATGTGTAAGCAAAATAGATTCACCTTTTCGATAAAACTTGTGTGTGACATTGGGTATATAAATTGTGTTACATAACGTGGGTCATGTGTCCAAAAAGGCTGGATATTTTTCAAAAAGATGCAACGCCAGGTAGCTTTATTTTAGAGTAATTTCTTGCAACTTTTGCATATGTTTTCGCGGGTGCCATTGCAAGAGGTACAATATGGCTAAGATTAGCCTCAGCAAAAATTATAAAAAACACATTCGTGTTTTATGACATGTCTACGGGTGAATTAAGAGAATGGGGCTAGAATGGCCCTGAAAAAAAATGTACTTTTTTGAAGAAAATAGCTGAAAACCTGTGGCAATTTTACTTCCGAATTTTTTATTTATCTTCTTGCTTTTATATGGGAGAGACAAAAATTGGAGAATTTTCCTTCCACATTTAAACAGCAGAAAGTAACTATAACTTCGTTTTAAAATTCTTTTGTGGTTCTTTGAGTTATAAATTTAAATAAAATAAAAGATAAAAAACAAGCACATATTTTTCTAATCTATTCTAAAATATTTAAGTGGATCTTTGTTATATATGACTAAATTTGAAAAACTTGCCCAGATTCTTTTTTATTTTATTTATTTATTTATTTATTTTTGTGTGTGTTATTACCTTTGAGAAGGATTTACACTACACCTTCTTAGTTATAATCTTTTTCACAGGTAATTTTAAATAATATTTACTGCAATCTAACAACTAATTATATAAATAAAGAAGTCTTATTAAATACAAAATAACACTTTCTGTAGACTACCAATAAAATTCATCATAATGCATATTGCGAAAACTTCATAACTAGACTTGAAAAATATTGCAACTCGATTCGAAGTAATTTATAAAAAAATGTTTAAGAAACAAAATTATTTTAATCTAATGAATAAAATTATTTCATGTCTCTTTAGAGAAAATTAGGTAGTTTCAACTTAATTCAAATTGTTTCCTTAAATATGTTGAAAACTTTTTCTGATAACACGCACGAATTTAATGGACGATTATTACGTAGATAGTAATTATTTGCATTTGTAGTGATGTCAGAATAAAGTAGAATTAGCAGCTCCAACAAGCAAACGACGATTTTTTGTCTCAATAATTTACAAAGTATTTTTAAAATTGATTTTCAACCTTCATAAAATATGTTTTATCAGTAAATTAATTCATAATGGCTTTAATTTCTAATTGTTTGATTGCAATCGGTGCAATTAAAAAAAAACATTGCGAATAATTCTTATTTTAATGCCTTACCCCAAAAACTTCTTAAAAACGTTATCAATCGTCCAAGGCATAGATGCATAGTTCTTAGTCGATGTTCTGTGAACCACTGGCTCTCTGAAAATTAAAAGAAGTCTGTGCTTTTAGTTTGCAATGAATATATATTAGGTTGGGGAAAAAGAAATCCATTATTTTTGCATGAAAATCAAGACTTTATTTAACAGGCTTTCGATTGTCCGATTTGGATGAAATATGCACCGTTTTGCTGTATAATTTGTTGCCATTTTAAAGGTAGCTTCATAATGCCTCTCTCATAGAAGTCTTGGCCCTTATTGGCGAAAACATGTAGTAATCGATTTTCACAATCTTCTGTTGATCCCAATTTCTTATCACTCAGAAAGCTTTACAATGCGAGAAAAAGGTGGTAATCGCTTGGTGCCAGGTCCGGACTATATGGTGGATGCATTGAAACTTCCCAACTAAGCTCCCAGAGGTTCTGGCGAGTCACTACAGAAGTCTGTGGTCTGGCGTTGTTCCGATGGAACGCAACACCTCTTTTGTTGGCCAATTCTGGTCAATCGCTAGCTTCAAACGGTCCAGTTGTTAACAGTAGAGATCTGAATTTAGTGTTTGGCCATGCAGAAGCAACTCCTAATAAATGTGATTACTTTCCAGTCCCACCAAATACACAGTAGAACCTTCCTGGCCTTTAGTCCGGGTTTGGCCACCGTTTGAGCTGCTTCACCGCACTTTGACCACGATCGTTTTCACACAATATTGTAGTAAGTGACTCATTTCTGATCTCCAGTCACCATCCGCTTAAGAAATGGATCGATTTCAATCCGTTTGGCCAAGGCTTCGCAGATGGAAATTCAATCCATCATGTTGTTTGGTGTTAATTGGTGTGGCACCCAAACATGGAGCTTCTTTTTTAATCCAACATTGCGCAAATAGCTTAAAACTGTTTTATGGTCAATCTTTAGCTCCTGGGCGATGCTACAACTACTAACATGCCGGTCAACTTCGATTACTTCTGTGATTTTATCGACATTTTCGACGACGGACCTGCCTGTGCGAGGGGCATCTTTAACATCAAAAATACTTGAACAGAATCGACGAAACCAAAATTGCGCGTACTTAGCTGTTACAGTATCGGCACCATAAACACCATTCGCAATTTCAGCCACCTGGCTTGCATATTCGCCTTTATCAAAGCAAAACTGTAAAAAGAACCGAATTTTCTCTTTGTTGACTTCCACTTTTAACACCCCGTAACTCACAACTGAAGGGACCAAACAAAAAAAAGCCAAATAATTTTTTTAGTGTGAAATGTCATCTTGACAATGAGCATAAATTTGAAATTGTTTGATCGATATTTCAGGAGATATCGACACTACAGCCATCTACCGAAAAAATATGGATTTCTTTTTTCCCAACCTAATTTACTGATTTACTTTACACAATTGTGTATCTTGTAAAAAAATTTCCGTGGTTGTAAAAAGGTTAAGAATCTTTGGTATATACATTTAACCAAAATTTCTAACAGTAATTAGTTTTTATCAATAACAGTATTTAAAATCTTCAAAAGGCAGTAGTAAAAATTTCAAAATTATGACAACATAAGCAAGTGCAATAAAATGCATTTGATGAGTTTTATTGTCACAGAATAATAATAAAATGCCAAAAAATATATATTTATATTGGTATTGGGTTATTCATAGATTTAAAACTAATTATTTAAGTAATATGAAAGCAATTACATTACAGAAATGAAAATATCATAAAATACTTTTTTTTTAAATAGAGAAGTGATTTCAAACTCAATAGGGACTAGAAGCTCTATTCAGAAAATAATACAGTTATATAATTTTATGATATTGTAAAAGAATTAAGCATATAAATATGTGTACATATAGCACAAGCTGTGTGTGCATTCACTAAACTATTTTTATTATTTATTTATATAAAAATACTATACAAAAAATTTATAAAACATTTTGTAAACACTACAATCTAAAATGGAAACAGTAAATTGTATATATTTTATATTCATAAATGATGATGAAATTAAGAATTGGTACATGCTAATTTCCATGGAATTTGTAAAAACAGGGATCAACGCATAAAAAAATAATTGATAATAATAAATATTTTTAATTCGATTAATCGAATTTTATGATGTATGAGTGAATAAGAATCGATGAATTTAAAAGGAAACAACAGAAGTCGACGACAGTAAATGCCACTATCGACATATTTATAAACAGAGTAAAAAATAATTATAGGGCTCCAACAAAAGAGCAATATCCCGAATAATTTCAATTACACTGCACATCAAGCATACTCATTGTTCTGTATTCATTAGTACACGCTTGTGGTAAAACGAATACTAAATGCATTAAAAGACGTTTTAAATAATGCTGAGAAAACGTTATAAATTTTATAGAATCAAGTATTAAATTTTGAAGATTATTCGCTTTAATATGCGAAGAATATTATCAATTATCTTTTATAATCAAAAGTCAGATGGCTATTAAAAAGAAAAATCTTGAACCGACTTTTGAATTAAAAGTCGGTCTTAAGTTTGGTCCTGAGTATGCTCAAAATTATGTGATAAAATATAATTGCAATGTGTGTCCTATTTAGGAAACATGTTTGCCATTCTATAAATCAAGTAAATAAATATATTCTCTTTCAGGGACTGAATCTACATATAGTAAATATTAATACCGTTTGAGTACTATGATAAATCAGAAGGCTTATCAATGTCGAAGAGAGAACAACAAATCGATATATAAATAGATTGAATAATAAATCTAAACTCCTGCTAAGCAATAATGCTAATTCATGCAGAATGCACAGGTGTTTCTCACACAGCTATTAACATTTTATATAATGCCATTCAGAACAACGCATTTAAGTGTACATTTTTCTCAAAGTATGCAGCTACAAAAACAAAAGCAAATTAAACACAAAATATGAAATGCTACTGTAGAAAAGTTCAATAGAGTTATACCTCTAGTTTGTTTAAAAAAGCGTGCACAGAAATATCCTAGTCACTAAATAAAATACAAGGGTAAGTGACACCTTGTGCGTGAATTAATACTATTAATGAATGAGTTACATTAACTTTACGTTGAAACTTTTTTGTGAAAAACACAATATTTTTCTTTGCGTTTACATAAAGTAACTATAACACACACACACGTTGCTCTATTTTAAACATTATTTTGAGATATATTCTTCAAGGAGGGGGCGGGGAGAGGGGTTCAACAAATATATACAGCTTGGTTCAAATGGTTCAGTGTTTCGACATAGTTTGAAGACCACTGCTTTAGATCAACCTTTAAACAACTAGAAAATTGATGTTTAAAATTTGTGCATTAATCATTTATAATTTTTCGTTAATTTATAATCCGCATTTCTTATTGCTTTGAGACCATATTCATTGTACTGTACCATATACTTAAAAAAATCATCGTACAAACATTTAGTTTGTTTCAAAGGTGTTAGTGTTAACCCATTGTAGTTAAGCCCAGACTCATACGAAAGCTACATGCTGCATTAAGGTATCCGATTACATTCGGAACCGTGTGATTTTACAAAAGCGTATATAAATGGATAATATTTATATTTATTATAACTTAGATTAGAAAACGTATATAAAGTTGTTTTTTAAGAATATTATTACAATAAAAAATTATTTAAGTGCAATATTTTGAGAAAAAAGGAACATAGAATGATCCATTTTCAAAACATTCTCCTTTTATGAAAAAGGCTTCTATTATAATAATACTTTGCCTGTATACAGCTCAGATCTCTGTACAGAGGCTGAACTAGAGTTTTTGAAGTATATAGTTTAGAAATGTGGATTTATCCATATTTTACTACAACAGAGGGGAGAAATTTTAGGAAAAAAACGCCAATAATTATTTCAATTGGTGGTAACTCAAAAAATAATGTGAATTTTTCAAAAGTTCTAGTTCAGACTCTCTGGAGAAGTCTTTACTTTATATAAGCACACACACACAAAATGTTATTATTATTATTGAAGCATTTTTTATAAATAGAAAATGTTTTGAAAAAAGGCTATTCTAAGTTAATTTTTTGCCAAAATATTGTATTTAAATAATTATTTTTGTCATAATGTCCTTAAAACAATTTTATACATGTATTCTAATCTAAGTGACACTAAATATCATGAAAATTATCCATTTAACCACTTTTTTAAAATTATGGTTCCGAACGTAGTCGGATACCTTAATTGCTGGCTGTTTAATGTACGAAAAGGAATGATTTTGTTGAAGTACAGCACGTGTTACAATACGTCGTGAAAAGTTTAATATGGTACTATTTTCTTACAAAATTAATAAACTTTCATACCGCTTCATACAAAATAATATTCTTGAAGTAAAAAATAATTATCTCAATCATAATCCTAACTCTCAATCTACTCCTAATTATCTCAATCATAATCCATTTGCATTGAATTCATCGAAGTTCTCAACCTAAAAGACACTTGCTTTGATAGCAATCAAGAACCTTTAAAGAAAACAAGTCTTTTTGAAACAATACCGTAATCATGTAGGAATGTTCTTGGCAACATGTACTCTTTCACTAGTTCGGAAAGAGAGGACTAATTAATCTTGGCTTTTCATTCTTAGAGTGCGTCACTAAAAGTTCCTGTCAAAAATAACACGTGATGAAAAGAGCGAGTGTGATCGTAGCGACGCTCTGGCTAGCGGGATTGAGACTGAGGGGGAGAGGTTGAAACGAGCACCTTATTGAATGGCATGTGTCATCATTAGGGAGAAGAGGAGAGTGATGAGGCAACAGTGTAATGGAGAGTACAAAACGACTAACGGATCGTATGACAAAAATACGAAGGGGATGGGAATGTGAAGCATTAACACTGCAGTAACGAGCTGGGGAACACAGAAAAAAAGTTACCATTATGATAAAATGCGTTTTCCTTGAAAATTCTTCAAGCAGAATGATTTTGTCGTTAAAAAAAGAATTGTGTTTTTGCGTTTGTTTTCTTTTGTTAGAAGTGTTAGCATAATGATAAATACATTTCCGTGAAGCTGCTTTTTTCAACAGAGTGGGGGGGGGAGATAGTAGGAAAGGGGGTTTGTTAACAGGGGGGGTTCGTGTCTATTTTCTTTTTTCGAAAATGTGTTGACGTAACTTTTTTTTTTATTTCTACTGCAGCTAGAAATATAGAGACAAGTATCTTTATGCAGCAGTGCTTTTCGAGTTTTCAATATTTGTGACCTAATTTTCAGTCATAATTTTTATCTCCCCCCTCCATACAGTAACTACAGTAACAATGCATTGGATGCAATAATAATCTACTTTGACGCTAAAGCTACAATACGACCTTAATTAAAAAAGTTACAAAATATCAAAATAAGAATTTAATTGTATGTATATTACTTTTAAGTAATACTCGTAAACATTTTAAATACTGTTATTTTTTCTTTCTACTTTTATAAGTATGTACACTGCTGGCCACACAAAATACAACACCAAGAAGAACCAGAGATATCACAGCGAAGTTAATTGGGTAGGTAACATGTTGTACAAAGATGAAACGATTAAAATTACAGACTCTTGTGACGTGTGGATAATGACAAACTCAGTAGTTAGCGTAGCCACCATTGTTGTTTATAACTGTTGCCACACGCCTCGGCATAGAATCAAAGAGGCTTTGGATGTATCCTTGAGGTACAGCAGTCCTTGCGGCTTCCACATATTACCAAAGTTAATCTGGTGTAGCAGTGGGTGGTGTATCCCGTGCCAGTCGTTGGGCTAGCATGGGCTAGGCATTTTCGATTGGTGACAGATCAGAAGAACAAGCAGGTGAAGGAAGCAGTTCAATCTGATGGATAAAGAACTCTTGCGTGCTACGTGTGGTCGTGCATTATTCTGTTGAAATATGGCTGTGATCAAGCCCTGAAGGTAAGGAAGGACAACTGGCTCCAACACCTCGGAGATGTAGCGCTGGCTGTTCAATGTTCCAGTAATGCGTACAAAAGGGGTGTGTCAGTGAAATTCAATACCATTCCAAACCCTGATACCGGGTGCTGGACCAGTATGGCGATGCGTAACGCAGCAGTTCAGCAGCCTCTCACCATGGTGTCTCCTAACTCGAATCCGACCATCGTGATGTTGCAGGCAGAAGCGGGATTCGTCAGTAAACACAATATCGTTCCATTCCGTTGTCCATGTCCCCTGTTCATCGCACCATTGGGGGCGAAGAAGCCTGAGGTTTCCAGTAAAAGGTAAACGAAGCAATGAACGCCTTGCGGACATCCCACTGTACTGCAAATGGCGTCGAAGGTTACGAGAGGACACCGAATGATGCGTTACAGATTCAATCTGTTGTGCTATGTTTCGTGATGTGGCTGCGTGATCCATCACTTCCATGCGCACAATCCGCCTGTCATCACGGGTAGTGGTGTAACGCGGTGGGTGCAATCGACCCCATCGGTCCGTCGTTTCCTCCTGCATCTAACGATGGCATATCCGTATTTCAGTTGCTTAATTTCGTCCAACACGTTGACTGATTTCTCTGAAGGATAATCTGCAATCCCTGTAGGCTACAATTCTTCCTCGGTCGAATTCAGAAACTTGGTCAAAAAACTCTGAGGCATAGGTAAACAACTTACGCAAAAAGTGCCCGAAAAAACAAGTGCTATACTTCAAATCGCAAATCTGTTCTCTCCTTATATAGCGCTTTCGGGGGCGCTACGGTCGCCAGTGATGTGTGTCTGCGTTATAATGCTAAAGATTTGCATATTTCATCTCCACCAACGCATGATGTAAATTTCACATGGTTTACATGCTTCCTTCAGGATGTTGCATTTTGTGTGGCCAGCAGTGTATATCAGTGTAAATGAGCATTATATTTTTTATCATGTCATGATGTATATATATTTTGTATTGTGCTTCCTTTCAGCAAATTAATAAGTTTTTTTTAAAATAATATTTTATTTTCAACTTTTTCATATTTTTACTCCCCCCTCCTTAGGGTTATCACGCCTCCTAAGGGGGTGCGCCTCATAGTTTGAGAATCACTGCCATACAGAGATCCAGAATTAAAATGCAGCAATAGTGCGATATATATAAAGAACATAGAAAACTAAAACGAACACCGAAAAGTCTGTACAAAGAAGAATTACATAAAAAGAAAAATGAAAAAGGATAATATAAAAGAGATTAAAATAATATATGTTTATAAAAAAATAAAACAGGAACAAGACTGCAAATTTCTTAGATATTTAACCCCTTCCTGTATCTTGAGAAAACATTATTCTGAGAAAGCACCTAGCAGATGGGGAGATGTTCAACATTCGTCACCGCACCATTGCAACAAAGGAAGAAGGCAGGACTATCGACTATTTGTTGATGTAACTGAGAATAAATAAAATCTGGATTGAGAGACAAACGTATTTTGAATGACAACAACAGAAGATTTTTTGAACAGAAGATTTTAAAAAGTGATGTTGATTAAGTTAAACCAATCCTTTATTATTTTTTAATTAAAATGTTCTGGTTTGGAGGCATAAATCCAAAAAAATCAGATTCAGAACGTAATCGTTCTTTTATGTTCGAAACATATTTATATCTCTCAAGTTGAGAGAAATAACAAGCGTAAGCATATATTTTAGGTGTAAACAGAATATACTAGTTATAATTAGTTGATCAAAAGATACATTGCAACTACTGCAAAATCTAATCTTAGTCTAGACTCGGCTTATAAATATCAATGTCAGAAACAAAAATCATCGAGTTGTAATCTTTCCTACACAAGATCACAACTCGATTTCTTATGTGGTCTATTCCTCTAGTTTTAAGTTCTCATTTTTACTCTACATATTTTCCCCTCTCTTTTGAATCGAAAAAATGTTTAAAATAAAAACTAGAAAATGCAGTTCGGTTCAGTGATTGCATCTTTGCACAATTTTTGAAAAAGGAACATAAGCTCTCCGGAAGAAGTGGGATCGATATAAAGCAGAATAAAATCATTCAAAATAATAAAAGTAAATCAGAAATGAGCCTCACAAATTTACTTATTTTTGAACAATCAAAAGTTTCAAAAAACAAACAAAAAATAAAATTCAGACAAACTGAATCAAGGATATAATCTTGAATCTTAAAGGGATCATGAAAAAAAAAATTCGAAATTTACAATCTCAGAAAAATTAAGGAATCATGACAGTCTTAAATTTTTAGAGGGAGATTCATATTAAACACTTGGAGCAATATATAATTGAAGTTCAGTACTACAAAATTATCCTCAAGCATCCTTAAGGTGATAAAAGGTGTAAATGAAATATCTCAATTAATACATTATAATAATACCAATTAAACTTCAAATAATTTCTGGCAATTCTATTGACTAATGAATTTTCTGTTCCAGTAAAATATTATGTTTTAGTTGATTGATTATTTATTAACGTCACACACTTTATAGCTCTGTGAAAATTATTGGCGAGGGACATTGTCATTTTGAACCAAGATCAAATGACAAAAACAATACTTAAGGTGGCATTTTACTCTCCAAGCTTTAACAACATGCTAATGTGAGGAAATCTAGCTTCGGTAAATTTAATTTGCATCAGCCCTTCTGCACGGTGAATGTTCAATGTCACCAGGACTCGAACTTAAGATTGTACGATAATAATACCGGCCTAGAGTCATGACTATTCCAGTACTGTAGTCGTAACTTTTTGCAACAGAAAAAGACAAGAAATGCAGTTTTTTCTTGATGACACAATTCATTTACTAATATTTATAATTAGACATATATAACATATGTAACATATATATAACAATTACATTTACATAGTTTTCCTTCTTCTCTACTTCTACGAAAAAAAACAGGAAAACTGCATAAATATCAAAATTTGAGTTTTACATGAGTTACAAAAGAGTCATATAAGAAAAACATTTAGTACAGTTTGTAATTTATCTCTTTTTTTCTTCCTAATAGGACTTTTCCATTGCAGACCTAGTACATTTCCAGGAAGCTGGTATTACTTTTTAGATTGGCACAGTATAAGTGGATATCGAATGCCACAATGTTACTTTGACGCTTGGTTTCCTCCCCAGAGGTAGGCACCTGTGCTCTGACGATGGGAAATTGTACCAGGAATTTTTAATTTTGTCGAGAGCACCCAAGCCAAACAGGCACTCTAGAAATCTTTATCATGCAACATAATCATACAACATGGACGCTGTCGATTTTCTACCGGGGTCGGACCCGCAAATTTGGCCGTACAAAGCCAGCGCTAACCCAACTACGCCACCCAGTTGACTTTGGTAATTTGTTTTGTAAACTTTCTTATACTACTTATAACTGATTGATTATGAATAACATTTTTCATATTTTTGTTGATATTCTATAATGAACCTTTCATGATATTTAATTGACTTTACTATTAACTTTTATTTAATTTGCTACGAATTATTAACTTAAGGCTGTCTTCGGTAAAAGTACGAGAGCTCTAACTAAACGCGAAGCACATTTTCAGACAGAAAAAAATACCCAATTTCCATGGAAATTTGCAATATTTTAACTCGTACCTCTATTAACAATATAGTGTTTTTAAAAATTTCAAATATTCTGTGAATACTTTCTTTTTTGTTTTAATACGTGAAGGCAAAGACCATTTAACATTACGGTATAGGATAAAAAAAGCGAAACACATTTTATACCAGAAAAAATGAATCAACTCGGTTAAAAATAGGAAATATGATAAAAAATGCTGCTCTCTAAAGGATAGTGAAGCCAGAATATCATATTAATTTTTCATTTCTTTTATATCTGAAAAAATGTTCCAAATTCGGGTCCTATTCTTTAACATTAACCGAAAACAGCCTTAATGAATACCATTTCTTCGAGAGAAAATATCATCGCTTAGAGTTGCATTTGACTAAATACTACAAATGTTGATTCTTTACAATGTAAATTGTTTTGGTTAAATTTAACTCTAAAAACGTATTTTTTTGAAAATTTATAATTAGATTTGTCACCCAAATTATTTCCACGATAGATGAGAGATTGAGAACAATGACCGTGTTTAAGAGATATATATTATACGTGTGTGTATTGAAAGATTTTAATAGAAATTCAACTATTGTAATTGCAAATACTCATTTATACTCTAGCGTTGCTAATGCCACTTAAATAATTATATTAAAATAATCATCTCCACAGTGAGCGTATATTAACGTCACACTATGAAGCTGCACGACGGCGAAAGGCGACGGTCTCCGTAATTTGATTGAATGATTGAATATTAACGTCGCACTGTTCAGCAACACGAGGGCTTTTGGCGACGGACCACGTAATTTTGAACCATGGTCAAGTGACGTGGACGACACCTGAGCTGGCACCCTCCTCTCCTAACTACCACACCACACCAACGAGAGGCCGTTTGAGCTTTGACGTATTTAATGTGTATCAGTCCCCTCTACAAAGTGGGTTTTCAGTGGTACTAGGATCGAACTCATCCTACACAAACCTCGAGTCCGTGATCTTTACTACTAGGCTACCGCAGCCACATAATCATCTCCAGAAATCACCAATAAAGAACTTTTCTAATAAGCCAATTTACATTGAAAACACTTCAACAACAAAAAATGGATGAAAGGAATATTCAATCTGAAATCTATTACCTAAAATCCTGAAAAGACATTTTTATAAAAATAATCTTTCATACAGAATACTAAGCTACTTTTTGAAGTTCTCTAGTGAAATTTTTATTCTTTTTCTTTTTTAATATGATGACTTTTTCACAGATAAAATTATATTAATTTAACAGAATGATATTCTCGAATTATATTTTGAATCAATGTTGGATTCATATTTTATCTAAAGTGCTAGGCAAATATTATTGCATGTGTGATTTCTTAAATTAAAAAGAAGTACTTATAGCATATATAACAGGAATTCTGTATAACTTTCAAGAATTATTTCTTTTTTGTACCACCTATTCAGGTAATTTATTTCTTACAATTTATATCGCTAATCTTTGAGTTTTATAACACAAATATTACAAGCGTTGCAAAAAGATTGACTTTTAAAAAAGATGTGCTTTAACTTTAGAAATCGCTAATGGAATTTTTCATGACAAGTGCATTTTCTATAGAGCAATATAAATCAAGTTCTCTATTTGTATTATTTATGTATTTTTTCTGTATTATTTCAAAACTAATTTATCTTACATCAAAGATAAATCAGCGGTTACTTGTATTTCCCTCGATGTTTCGAAATGTAAAAAACATGTCTGTGATTTGAATGGGAGGAGAAAAAATGTTTGAAAAATGCGTTACTAAGAAAGAAAAGATATATAAATACGATTAATTGAATATAAAAAATTATCTTCTAAATCTGAAATCTTAAAATTTCACGCAAAGACTTAATTTTAAAATTTCTTGCCAATAATAATCGATTCATATCTTGTTCCCTTTCTCTTCAGGGCTCAAATTTTAGATTTTAACCAAATAGAATATCTTTAAAAAATACTTTGTAAGATTAAATATTCTACACCAAATCTATTTATTAGTAGTCATTAATTCTTAAAAGAAAATTATTTGATTTAAGGTATTCGACTACGTTCGGAACCGTGATTTTAAAAAAGCGTATAAATGGATAATTTTCATGACATTTATTGTCACTTAGATTAGAATACATGTATAAAATTGTTTTAAGGACATTATGACAAAAAAAAAATGATTTAAAAACGATATTTTGGCAAAAAATTAACTTAGAATAACCTTTTTTCAAAATGTTCTCCTTTTGTGAAAAATGCTTCTATTATAATAATATTTTGCCTGTATATAGATCAGACCTCTGTACAGAGGCTTAACTATGATTTTTGAAAAATTCACATTATTTTCAGAGTTACTTTTAAATAAAATAATTATCGGCATTTTTTTCTTAAAGTTTCTTTTCTCTGTTGTAGTAAAATATGGATAAATCCACTTTCAAGAGATATATTTTAAAAATTCTAGTTCAGCCTCCGTACAGAGGTCTGAGCTATGTACAGGCAAAATATTATTATAATAGAAGCATTTTTCACAAAAGGAGAATATTTTGAATATGGGTCATTCTATGTTCATTTTTTGTCAAAATGTACTTAAATAATTTTTTATTATAATAATATTCTTAAAACAAGTTTATATACGTTTTTTAATCTAAGTGACACTGAATGTCATAAATATTATCCATTTATACGCTTTTGCAAAATCACGGTTTCGAACGTAGTCGGATACCTTAAAAAGTTAAATTTTAATAAATGTATATTAATTTATATACAATCAAAGATAAATTGAAATATAATCTAAGTATTATTCTGTTCAAAAACTGACACAATTAACATCTTTGCCCTTCAGACTTTCCATCGATTCCCAAAAACTATCCCCAATTCCCCTCTAAAAACATTTTCCCAAGTGTTTTGATTCTCTCCCTCCCCTCAAGTGAAAGAATTTAAGAAAAGGTCCAATTGTGTAAGAGACTATTTGAAAACAATTTGTAAATGAAGTATCCGGATATGGAAAGATTAAAAAAATAGAGCAAAGAAGACACCGAAAGAGAGAGAAAGAGATGAAAGCGGAGAGCGAAGAGGAAATAAAGAAAATTCGGTGGATGGGCAACAATTCCTTCCCCTTTTCATCACCACCTAAACGAATACAATAAAGCATTGAGAGAGGCGATTGGATGTGCCGGGAGCTCAGTTTGGAATGATATTTGTCCTGTCGGCCCCGTTTGATCTTCCGCTCTCGGGCCTCCCCTTTCAGCATCCGCGTCGCATCGACACTTGCCGAGTGTAAATTTTCGCGTTGGCGGCGTCTTCAGTGTTTCCGCGGACTGCTTTTCATAGTCTCCAACAACCGACTCTATCAAACATTCTTTTTTCTTCACTATAAAGCGTTATCATTCATCGATAACTCTGTGCGCATATCGCTGAATCTCCATTTAGATAGAGAAAATGGAGAGGGATGGGGATGCTGAAGTGAAAGAGAGAAACAGAAAAAAAAGAATATTTAAGCTGACTGTGAAACGATCGGAACCTTCTGAAAGGGATACAAATACGTAAAGGGGAAGAGAAAATTACATGCATATCACAATTAAATCCAATGTCTGTTTTCCAGGGAAGTGTTTATTCGAGGAACTCCTGATGTTCCATGGGATACACTGAAGAGACAAAAGAGGATGAAGGCCTGTGTATAGAAATCGGCAGGATTTAAACTCCCAGAATGGAAGTGGATAAGGTATTCTTGAGTATCGAAAATTTTACAGGATTGAATTTGTTTGAAGTATATTATTTTAAAGGGAAGGGTTTTATTTTGAATGCGATGGAGTTATTTCCTTCCATTAAAGGAGAGGATATTTTACTTCCATTTCTGATCCAAACTATTCAAGTGCCCTTTGTTCAAAGGAAGTCCCAAGTAAATTATAATGATAACCGTATCCATCCAGAAAAATAAGATGGCTCTCATAATGTAATATGAAAATAAATTAACTCAGAATGATGACTCATAATACATTTCATCATTGAGAAGGATCTAAGAATTGGTTAATTGGTGGCCTAATTACGTCATTCAAAATTTAGATTATGAACCCTATCTCGAGTTAAACCTTTTCATTTTTACTTTTAGAAATAAATATTGATCTCATAAGTAACGATGGATTGCCTCAAAACATTTCAGAAAATAATCGAATACAGATAATAAATGCAAGAGTATAGAAACAGAAATTAAAGAAAAACTTTCTTGAGATTTAATTTATTAAAGAAATTAAAACTTCAGAGCATGGCAATATATTGTAATAGTATTTCACACTTGGGAAACCTCCTCTTTGTTAAGTTTCAGTGCAATTGGTTGTGTATATAATTGCAATTTTGTAAATGTGGTAAGTAGATAAAAAAATGATGATAAAATAAACTTTTAATGGTTTTACTTTTCTACTGTGTTCTAATAACAAAAAAATATTAAAGAAAAGCTTTGCGGGGCCAGTTTTAAAAACCTAAGGTATGCAAGTTCAGAAAGTCAGTACCTTAAAATCTATTCAGCGTAATACATGTAATTTTCTTTTGTATTAAAAAGTAAGGTTATAAGTATCTGGCATTTATGGTCGTGGTAGCCTAGTGGTCAAGGTAACAAATGCGTGGCTGGTGCATCATGAGTTCATGCCTTGTGCAGCTGAAGACTCGCCGTGTAGAGGTAGCCTTTGCACGACAAACCTGTCGAGGCTCAAACATCCTGCCGTTCCTCTGATAGGGAAGTTAGGAGAGGGGGGTGCCGGCTCCGGTGTCGTCCTTGTCACTTGACCTTGGTTCAAAATTACAATGTCCGTCTTCAAAAACCCTCCAATAGCTGAATAGTGCGATGTTAATATTCACTCTCTCATCACTTGACTATGGTTCAAAATTACGAGGTCCGTTGCCAGTAGCCCTTGTGCATCTTTATAGTGCGACGTTAATGTAGCTCTCACTCAAGTATCTGGTATAAGGTTTAAAAGGTAATTTTTTCTTACGAGACTTAACTATACCTCAAAAAGAAAAGTGATTTGTTGCAATTACGCGTGCAAGTGAAGAGCAGTTTAATATGCACTTTATATTTTTAGCCCCAAGCGTCTTTTTGATATTCTTTCAAATACTTTTGAAAAACTTATAATTTGATTAGAAATTTATTAATCTCACCCTTTAAAGCTATTAAGGGTTATTGTGATGACGGACTTCCTAATTTTGTACGTCAGTCAAGTAACGAGGATGACACTTGAACTGTCACTTCACTCTTCAAACTTCCACATCTCTCCGACGGATGGACTTTGAGTCTCGAATGCTTTAACATACTGTGGTCATCAGAACGACAGAATGACGGCTGAAAAGAGAGATTCCCCGATCGAGGCTCATAGCCCTTTCCCTGATGCCTTCTTATCAATGATCCAACATGTAACCAGGACATCAATAATTGCATTGTCTATGAATAAGAGAATAGGCTGACGTCACGGAGATAATTTCCATGACTGTTCCTCACCATTGTGTACCACCAGACACATTTACAACGTTGCAGGGCACACTCAACTTGAGAATAATAGTTTTCAAGCATCATTTCCACTTTGAAATGAGCACCAAAGACCATTGAAGACGTGTCTGGGTCCTCCAGGACGATAGTGAGATATTCTTCTAGCTATCAACTGCTACACAGCCCGACATCCAGGAATTGTGGTATGGAGAGTACCATTTCATTTGATTTCCAATCCCTTTGGTTGTCATTAGTGAAACACTACACAACATGATTCAATATGATTATACGTCACGTCAACATGATCCTACACCAGCGTTTCTCAAACTGTGGGGCACGCCCCCCCCAGGGGGCGTGACAACTCTACGAGAGGGGAGCGAGAATACTAAAAAGTCGAAAACAAAAGATTATTTTAAGAAAAATATTAATTTACTGAAAGTAAACAAACAAAATACATTCTGACATAATAAAAAATAAAATACTCTTTTTACACTGATATATTACACTTATAAATATATTAGTGCTACACAATGTATTTTATGACTAATTTAATTATACTAAGTTAAGAACGTTTATTAATTACCAGTGACACTATGGGTTTGTCATATATATAATTAAAAATAAAAACTAACACTTATTTTGATAATTTTTTTGTACGGTTTATAATTAATCCCTTAACTGCCGATTAAAACTGATGCAATTCGTTCCCAATGCCAACCATTTTCCACGTAGGCGCACGTATGGGAGGTATTGGGGGGGGAGAGAATAAAGAAGTAAATAATCTGAAATAAGGAAATCCTTTGCAAACATTGTCAAGGTCCTTTTATTGCATTCCAAAGCCTTCGGAATAATTTTATGGATATCAGTGCACGGAAAAGATCATACTTCGGAAAGGCGTCTATATACGTCTGGGGAAATAAACGCTTTGGCTTAGCGAGATGTTTATATACGCCGGGGGCGCTTAAGAGGTTAAAGTCGTATCGTAGTTTTAGCGTCAAAGTATAGTATTATTGAATTTAATACATTGTTATTGTATGAGGGGGGCGCGATGAAAATTGATTGAATATTGGGGCGCGGATATTGCAACTTTGAGAAGCACTGTCCTACACCATGTGATGTTGCCCTTCCTTTCACAGACTTCTTTAGAAAATTTCATACTTTCAACAGGATAATGCCGGAACCCGGCAGCACATTGTACATTTTTCTACTACTTATCTTCATGCTTCTCTAACATGTCCCTGGCTGACGTGATCTCCAGATCTACTTTTTCCTATTGAGCACTTTCTTTCTTCGAGTATTTATTTTTTTGTTGTTTAAACATATACAATCTGAAAGTGATTTTAAGAGATGAAGCAGAGATAACAGAAATAATTTAGATAGTGCAGCGAAACAAGTAGACAAATCAAAGGTTCTATTCGCCTTGGGTCTATAAAACCGAAGACAATTTTGAAAAGAATTCTTTAAAAGCATGCACTTCGAGATTTTATCTGAACTTCTTTTGATTTCTGAGGTATGTTTCTATGCTTAGATTTCCTTCTAATAAATTTTTCTCTGCATTTTATTTCTCTCTATCCCATGCTATGCACACCTTTACTTCAAGTAGAATCTGTAGCTTATCTCGCACACGTCTGGCACTTACCAAACTTAGAAAATGAAAAGATAAAAATACAATTTTACTGTAATTTTTTTTTTCAAAATTCAAAAATGTATAAGCCTAATTTTTATAAATATCGCCATCCAGAAAAGTTTTATGAAAGACTATTTCTGTTTTAACCCAAAGGTGATATGGAAAAAAATTGGCTATAAACTGAAACATCACCAGAAAATAAATTTTTGGCAATTTTTTTTTTATCGTATACTTCTAAGGCTCCGCAATAAATGTCGATTTCTAAGCATATTTTAATTCTTGTTTTTTAATGACAATCTACCTTTTGAAAACAATCCATTTTAAAATGAAATTTTAAGTGTCTTTATACATTGAAAAATTGTATGCAAAAATGTTTATCTTGGGCGATTCAAAGTTATAAACTTTAAGATTGCAGGTACATATATATTTTTTTTTAAATTAGGAGTTTTTTGTAGCAAGTAGAGAGATATAATTTGTGCAATAAAATAATTCCAAGTTGAGTTCACAATCCAGCCTAAGTTAATGGGTCACCAGAAAAGGAGTTTTGCTTAATTTGATGAGGCCTCAGAATTCCTCGTGTTAATGAAGTACTGAAATTTGGTGAAAGAGATACCAGCTCAAGTTTTCACTTACATCATCAGAATTATGGTTCAGTATTATGAAGCTCACTCTCAATAAGCCATGAAATAGATCTAGTACATGACATTAAATTGAACAAAGAAAAATGTAAATTCTGGTTTATGAAATTGCTTAAGCTCTTAGCTCAGCTCTAGAGTAAAATTATTCCAATTCAGACTGAATTGTATTCAGTTCGAATCAATCAGAGTAAATTTTACTGACTTATTTTTGCTTAAATCGAATACAGTCAGACCTCTATATAACGAAGTCGCTAAATCCCAAAAAAAAGTTCGTTATAAAGAGGTTCATCTTTCAATTTTCTTTTCAAACCCCATAAAACAAATTTTAAATTCATAAACACTATATAACAAAAAAAAGTAATTATTCACACCTTTTTTTAATTAATATATTTTTTATATATGTTACCTTTCAAAAAAAGCGAAGAAAAAAAGAAAAACTGCAAGGAAAGTTTTTTGACGCATTTATCCACATATTGAAGAATTAAATTTTTTTCTTTGATACTCCAGCTCTTACGTTTTGACATTTTCGAGCTACAAGAAATGAAGTTACCAGTACAACGAATCAACACTACAAATCAACGAAAACTAGTTCAAGGACACGGGGACACGAGACAACTCCACTGAGGGTGAAAGGGGATATCGAGGATGTTTCCAGTGAACTGGACAATGGGGGCTAAAGGATGCACTTCTTTGATGAAACGCCCACGATTCTATTGCTCTCGGCGAGTTAGGCTCCTAATAAAACCAGTTCAAGATTTACGACCACCATAAAATGTGTTAAAAGATAGAACAACTTGAAATGTCCAGAAATATTTCAAAAATAGAGAGAAAGAAAATTAAATCATTAGAGAAAAAGTTCGTTATATAGAAAATGCACTTCGCTATTTGGATGTTAATTTACGAATAAAATCGTGAAATGTTCTTTTTTCCAGGAAAAAGTTCGCTATATAGAAAAATTCGCAGTATAGAGGTTGAACTGTACTGGTCTTGAATTTAGATCTTCATAGAAATTTTTCCAAGAGGAAAAAGTAAATAATAAAATAAATTACATGTAAGCAATCATTCATCTTTGTTTTCATATTTTATAATGGAAAAAACTGCCTCGGTAAAATTATATTTAACGAAAATAAATAAATGTTCTAATTCCAACAACTTAACTGGTAGAAGTTTATATTCATAAGAATTACATCACAAATTTAAACAATTAATAATATTTTGACACATTTTATGTAATTGAAACTCAATTTCTCCTTAATTAAAAAAAGCCAACGTTTTTAGATTTTAAGTGATAATATTCTTTTGTGTGTGTGTGTTGTGGCAATTTGATATAAATAGGAGAAATTTATAAAAAATTTTTACAAAAAAATGTTTTTTTGTTTCAAAAAAGTAATTTTATTTAGCATGAGATTCAATTCGTTTTCGTAAATTATTGTGTTAAAATTCACTAAACTGGAACTGTGAGTTACGTAAAAATCTTTATAAAGAAAATTTTAGATGAAGCATTTTTTTATGCTATTCTCACATATATCATCTAAAGACAACTTAAATGCTTATATTCTGCACGATACTGGTGTTTTTTTCTGTTATATAACTAAAACTGTAAATTCAATAATTAACTGCTTCGTACTACGTAATAAATAGGAAAATATAAAATTCAGTTATAGATTTTAGAAAACGAGAGTTCAAAAGTTTATATTATTAAAAAAATTCGTTAAATATTAATTTGTATTATATTTTATAAACTCAGTTCACACACTCAAAGATTTTAATGAATATGAATACTTGAGATAATGCAAAAAATAACTAGTTATAGGAAAATAATTGGTAAGAAAATGAATTATTTATTTGCATCATATATATATATATTATGATAGTATTCATTATATATATATTGGCTTACAATATCTTAGAAAAATATCGATATTACATTTTCAATTTTGGAAAATTTGAGAGAATAAAATATGTGTAGCTCATAAAAAAGGATATAACATGTTATAAAAAAAGATATCATTACTTCCATTCTAACATAACGAAATTTTAATTAAACAAATAAAATATAGCATTTAAACAAAATACAATTTGAAGACTCAAAGAAAAATCAATAACTTTTTAGAAATTCCGAAATTAAAATATTATTATATATGGCACTTTTCCCTAGGAAGTTTACAAAAAGTCATAAATGGATAGAAAAAATTAATCTTTATTATTTACTTTAATTACTTATTCTTTATATATTTTGAGTCACTTTTTTATACTGTTAAAAATACATATCTCAAGAGAAACTATTTGTTTGAATTACCTTGGGAATACTTTTGAAATTTAAATAGCTGCTAAGGTTAAATAATTTTCAGTACTATATTTCCAAAAGAGATTCATTTGTCTAAAACACTTTATTTTACAGGATCTTTAAGAATTCCATGAAAATGACAAAAAAAGTCGTTGACAGAGAACTAAAAAATTAAAAATCAAATATTAGCTTTACTGATAATATATATAAAACACAAGAGACCTACATGCAAAACTAATAAATTTTAATTTATTTATTTATTTATTTTTTTACTTTTGTCACACCATATTCAGATTTATTCAAAAACATTTATATAATAGGTATAAATACTAAAATTAGTAATAAATGTAAAAAAATAATAAGCTATGTATACTGATGCTACTAAATAAATTAATAAATATTATAAAAATAATCAGTTACTTCCATATCCTAATTGCTCAAAGTGCTGATACGATGCTTAAATGCTTCCAATAAGCAACAACTGTGACTTGGGGAGAATTCGTATGCTAAAGAATTGAAACCAACATTTAGTATGAAATTTCGGCAAGAGAGAATTAATAATACACTCCACAATATTTATTTGTGAAAATATACTCAATCAATATTCTATCACACGCATATGCGTGGGTTCCATTAAGTTAAGCAGAAGTAAAAACAAAACCAATAGATGTACTGCAGACAAAAGAGCCTAATGCAAAAAATACACATGTTGTTTGTTTTTTTATCTCTCGATTGTTAAGCGTACTTTAATAGATCCATTATATTTTTCTTGCAGGTCATTAACATCAGCAAATCAATAGTCGTAAATTTCCTTCTCAAATGCTGTAACATATTTACATTTATTTCTTGAAAAGAAATAATTAACCAAAAAAATACGTTTTAAAAGTATTTTTATTGTTAACTTATAATCGAGACACACAGTAAACTTTCATAGTTTTTTATAGTTAAGGTATTATATGTTTTCAATGGTTATAAATTCCCCTAAATGTTTTCATAGTAAAATATTAACTGGTAAAATTGGATAACTTATACATATAGAAATCAAATTATTTTCAAGACAACAAACAGATATAAATTTTAATGAAGTTTCGAGTACCCTATTTTAAAAGTTAAATATATTGTAAATACTTGTTATCATAACGTATATAGCTTCTATTTATATTTTGTTCCATTTTCCTTAATCAAATCGTTTGAAATTTTAATAAATTGGGTTCCTGTTTTTCATAAATCTGTTTTTTGATACTTGTTAACTTTTATATACATTTTTTTATCATCTCAAGCTATGTGTTCATGTCAATATTTACCAAATACTGTTTTTATCCAATTATTACAGAGTAACTCTCTTTACAGTAATTCGAGCTAATGAGACAGAATTCAGTTATTCAACTTTTATTTGCTTCGTGTTTCATGGCATCACTTTTACCCGAACATCTGTTGAATCTGTATTGGAAAATCCATTAGGCAAATTCGGTGCTATTTTATAAAAAGATTCGTTGGCAAACTTTGAGTTTTCCTCAATCGGGATTTCAATTTTTCACCAAGTTACGATTGGGGAAACTTGTATGAGTATCTGTGGATGAAAACCTTAGCAAAACTCAGTTTCTACATAAGGTTTGAATTGCTTTCTTACGTTTAATGGAAGCATTTTGCTATATATATTTTTTTGTATGAGGGAGTGAGAAAAGTCATTAATAATATAACCATTTTTCTAACTTTCCTCACGAGTTGCTGCACATAAGCTCCGCTTTCATTTTTTTTTTGAGCCTCTGGTTCCAATGGACTGTTTCCAACTGTAACGCTTATTTTAGAAAAATCCTTGGAGTTAAAAGTAAAATTATTTTACGCTTAACCTGTTTGCGTCCCTTTCTTTAACTTAGTAGAAACTCAGGAATTTTCATATTGCATATCAATTTCATTCTAAAATGATACTGGCACGGTATTAAGAGACTGCATTAGAATTCAATAACCCATTCCGAAAAGAGAAATGAAGTCTTTCATTTATCTTAAGACTGCCCAAACAGAATTATGTAAACGGGCTTTGGGCTTTATTTAGGAAACCTACTTTGATTTATAACAGAGAGAAGATTATGTACATTTATAATAAATCTTATATTTTAATATTTAAAAACGCTAAATATGAATAATCAGATAACTTGATAATTTTATTACGCTTAATTCCTCAAATATTTTAATTAATATCACTATATATACATATATTAAATATTTAAAATCTTAAGCACGTGTTTAAAAAACACAAAAATGCGTTTTTCATTTGAAAATTTTGTAAGTTTGATGCTTTTATAACTTGCAATCGCTAATGTTTCAAATAGAGGGAGACAGAGATGACATTTCAGGTATATTTTAATTCAGTTATAACATTCAATATCCTTCAAAATATTTAGTGTAATATGTATTTAGGAAATGTCTAGTGATTATATACAGTCATGATTGTGATACCTAATTTCTAGATTTATGATACAAACATTTATTCTGTTTCAAAATGAATGCAAAACGAAACAAAATGCTACAAATTTTCGAAACATAAGTTCTTATATGCTTATGCAAATTAAATTAAGCTGAATTAATTGAAAAAAACAATTAAAATTGATCCAACTGGATGCAATCCATTCATTAATGTTTTCAAAAATTAATTTTAAGAATTGATACAAAAAAGATACAAATATTAAAACGAAAGAAAGTACTCGTATTTTAATTTAAAACGCATTACATTTACAGATTATATTTATTTTTAATTTAGTTTTTAAATTGAAAAATACAGTCACTTTCAAATTTTTAGTTTTTAAGAAGTTTATAAAAAAAATTACATATCGCTTAAAATATTGCAGACTCTTAACAAGATTTGAAATAAGCAAAGCGTTCTTGAGGACTTCTATTATATTTATCCTGCAATATTGGTTCCTAAAGCCAAGAGTTTGCTCTATTGTACTACTGTGGCTAATATTTCTTACTATCTTGACTGGATTATATACTTTATGGATTATAAACATATATATATATATATTTCTTTTTTTTTTCAAAATTCTTTCAATTCATAATTTTAATTTTTCTTTATTTTCACCTTCTATATATCTTCCTGTTAGTTATTTGAAATTTTCATTATGTACTTGTTGAACTTATTATAAAAAATTCGCAAAAGAAAATTTGGTTTATATGTCTCCAATTTAACAGTAAAAACTAATTCCCAAACAAAGCGTTCGTGGATTTTTTTTTTTCATTTTGCACTTTTTAAATAGTAAAGCAATAAATAAACCAGCGTATGATAACGCTTAAGTTAAATAAAACTCACAACTGAAAGAGACTTTAACATTCTAGACTACTTTGTTGTCTGCAAGCATAAACTTTTCAAAAAAATTCCATCCTATAGTCATAGGTTATATTTCACCCGAAAGAAACACTTCCATTTTCATTTCTTATGCATGTAATACACATAGATAAATTCGGGGATTTCCACTTTTCAACAGACCAAAAACGAAACAACTTACAGACGTGAAGATCTGAACAGAAAACCGTCGGGGAACTTTTTTTTCTAAGATATGAATACGATCCAATTTTTTTCCTGTCCACACACTTTTTTATCATGTCAACGGATGTTGTGGGACCTTTATCCAGCACCTTTCCTGACACACAAGCTTGATCCTACTTAAATACAGCCACCAAATAATGCGCGGACGTATTTTCCGCGCGCGTTTTTGACAACAGCCTATTTGGAGTGTGTTGAAGAGGAGAAGGCAAAAAATGGAAATATATATATTCAAGTGATCAGGATCCTTTGGACTGTATCGCCATCGAAAGGCGAGGAGCATAAATCTGCCGATCCGGCCGTGTGGGGAGAGGGTTGTTTTTCAAAACGATGGTTTTCGGGGAGGAGGTAAAAGACACTACGGATAAGCCTTTTCTCCGGGGTTATCCAGGAAAGGAAAGGGGAGAGGAGGACTTCCTGATCTTTCTCCTGGTAATCCTGACGAAATCGGTGTAGCTGTCAAACCGTGTCTGCAAGCCACCCTCTCTTCTCCTTGTTGCCTGCAGGAAGATTCTGGTCATAAAGAGACAGAAGGATTCTCGAATAAATGTATCGAACCCTTGTGAATCACGTATTCTTGATAGAAATGAGTTTTCACGAACAGCATCGCTGGTTCGGATTCTCCCCTTTCTCAGCTTCTTTGGTAAATCGCCGCGGTTTGTTGTGTGGTTTGCGAGTTCGATAGATTAGGATTCGTGTCCTTTGAGACGAAATCTGTGATATTGAATAGGAGGAGATAGGATAGCTGATGGATGAGACCTGTTGGAATGAAACCATATTTCATGTTATTGCTTTGTTCGTTGAATGCTATGCATCTCTGGTCTAACTGATATGTTCTCGTTTTTCTTTTAAAATTTACTCATCAGATTATATTAGTATACTTTTTCTATATATTCTATCAACCAGAAACAATATTTGAACATAGTAAAAAAAAGAGAGAAATTTCTGTGTACCTGGAAATGCACCTTAAATATTATTTTCAGAAAAAAAAAATAAGTGAGGTACATATATATATATAGTGAAATTCGCCAATCACATTGTATGTTTAAGCATAGAAGCGTACAGGTTAACTTTATTATATATGTACCAGTAAGACAGGAAACTATCTTACATTTGTAAATGAAAACTTTTTTTTCTCGGAAAAAAATCATCGCACAAACAAGTGCACAATCATCAAGTTTTTTCTCAGAACTCTACTCCTTATATTATTGCATATAATAATACACAAAAGGATTAAGGCATGTAAATTTTATCTTAATTTTTTTCACAAAAATTCACAATTTTTACAATATATATATATATTCGAATTCTTTTCTTTCTACATTCTTCGTGATCATTTCATATGTATCTGATAAGGACTACATTCATTAAAGAATATTCTATTTAGGTAGTAGTTTAATCTCTGATTATTTAAATACATTTTCACTTCCTATTAGAAATAATTATGTGAAGTTCTTAAGTACAAAATTAGTTTCAGTCCTATAAGTGATCGAAATAACAAGTTATCACCCATTTTAGATATATATTTTAAAAATAAACGGATAATAGCAGTAATAATTTTTTAATAATAAAATAATAATAACAAACATAAAAACTGGATGAAAAGAAATATAAATATGAACATAATAACTTAATATAATCCTTATTTAAAAAAATCCTTTAAATTTATAACTTCTAAAAATGATGATGTATAACATTTTTATTATCTTAATAAAATTTAGCCCTTAAATTAGAGATAAGTTAATTAAATAGTTATAGAACAATGTTAAGTCGTAAGTATTAAAAAGGTTAATTAATATGTATTTACACTATAGGTTAATACATATTTTTGATCAAAACTTTGTGAACATTAACTGATAAAAAAATAGGAACATCTTAACTAGTTGAAATTTAAATTAATTTCTTACTTGGCCGTAGCAAAAATTGAAACAAACATTAAAATAATCTCTAAATTGATACAATAGACTGATTAAACTCTTTACTTATTTCTAAGATATTTTGTAACGATATATATTTAATATCAAAAATATAGTAGGAGTAGTATCTTTTTTATTGGCCCTATGAGATACAAAGAGTTTATGTGACCTCTCATTTTATTATTTCTGGATATATCTGTGAATTAGATAGTTAATATATACCCCCACATTCTTTTCAGTATATCTTATCAGCGTAAAAATAGTCTATTGTTAAGTCCTTGGATCTCTAGAAGTTTCCCCTAGCTACACTAATGAGACGAAGGGTCAGCGTCAACATTGACCTTTAGCCTCGATACCTTACTTATACTTCAGCTACTAATTAGGAATATTGAGCGGAAAACAGAGCAAAGAAAGCCTCTTGCGTACAAATGCAAGCCGATTTCGCTTAACGAGGGATTTCATCCCAGTATCTATGTAAACGTCCAACCAAATCAAACGAAGCAGTCCAAACGACTGGATAAACAAAAAAATAACATAGTATTACTGCTTACTAAGGAATGCAATGTTGTTAACAAGACTGTTAGCCGTAAGAATATCTTTAAGTAAGTATACTGCTGTTTTTAACTGCTGATTAGGTATGGTCAATTTTGAAAATAGTTAACTTTAATAAGTTGATGTACAGATCTGGTTTTGATTGGTGAACATTGTAAGTGTATCACATACTTTGTAAAAGAGCAGATTATTAAGCTTCAAAACTGTGCAACCAGTCTTTTATTTCTACAAATAAAAGAAAAATAAATTTCATTACAACTCTATACTGGTATCAAAATCAGGTATTTATTTTGGAGAAGCAAAACTTATTACCTATAAGTCAATCTCTACTGGATTCTTTTGATTGTTGAATGAGATATGTAGAATAATAAGCAGTGAAGAAAGAGTCCCTTTTGTTGATCGCATAAGTAATTGTTAAAATAATAATTCAAAAAATTATTATGATACCATACTTCTCAAAAACCTGAAAATTGTGCGTGCGTGCGTGAGTGTATTTACACAATGTGACTCTAAAATATGTAATTGTTTTAATTGATTGATTAATTGCTTATTGACATCACATTCGTAAGCTATTGGAGACGAATCTCCTAATACTGAGCCTTAGCCATCCGATGAGTGATATTCAGAAAACATTGCACTTTGAGAATGAATTATTACATTTTTTTTTTTATTTTACACACATTGTTGATCATCTCTTTTTATTTTTATTCAACTAAAAACTGTCAGGTGGAATAAGGAGATAAGAGTAAAGTAAGAATGGGCTTCTAAAGCCTGGTGCGGAAATTAGGAGAATTGGATATCACCTAAAATACTACCTTCGCATTCGGCCGAGACTCACAATTATGACATTTACTCAAAACCAACTATTTTGCTTATACTCAGACGTAGTCCAGGATATTTTAGCACAAAAATGTGAAAGAAAGCATTCACTTCTAAAGTACATTGGTATCAAGAAAGAAAATAGGTTACATGTATTGAAAGTCAAATTCATCTCATTAATTTATGATATATCGACTTTACTGTCTTCTCAACATTCATGTATTTTAGTAATTACCTTTCTATTAATAAAAATCGATGTATTCCAAACTTATATTTTATTTATTTTGTTTTACAACATTTGATATTTTTTTTAAAAAATAAATGCTTACCCTTACATTTATGAATTTAATATAAATAGTAAGAATTTAATAGTTAAGCCCTTTATGCTCCAATGCTACTTGCAACTACCACTAGAATCATATTACTATTAAAATCATTCTATTCATCCATTATGAACAATGCATTTCAAGATTAATGCTAAATAGCTCCTTCTATGAATGATAGATCATTTGCCATTGATACTCAACCTGCAGTCCACCGGCCTTTTATGAGTGACTCGGACAGGGCCCATTGCACTAAGAAATTCAATTATTTTAAAACAATATATTAAAAATTTAGCAGGAAACTATGAGTCAAGCAATGAAATCTATCAATTTCGCTATTAATTAACTTTTATAGTAGAATTTAAACAAAAGGCTTGGTCCTGGATGAAAGGAAATTAAGGAAAAGAAGGAAACTAACTTATAACTTATTAAAAAATACTTAAAAGTAAATATTTTTGTACGTGTTTGATAGAAAGGTTAATATTGTATTAAAGTAAATATAAAAAATGAGTTTTAATATTTGATTAATTTTGCTTTATTCAATGTTGATTTGGCCTTATAGTGTTTTATTTTCCAATATCCTCATGGTGCGGTCCACGTGAAATTCCTGTCATATGTATGTGGTCCTGTGGGGAAAAGGTTGAGTACTCCTGATATAAGTAGTTCTGCAAAGCTCAAAGTCGTTTCAGAAAGAAAAATTTCCCTCTATGTGTCTCATTTTAACACCTTAGTTGTGTGATGTGTGATAAAAAGTTTCTGCAGTAAAATATCTCAACACTCATAGATAAGTCCAGTGTATATATTTTTTCTCATTTTATAAACCTTGAGAAATATTGTTGTTTGTAAAATTAAAAGATGACTTTTTAATTTGTTTTTAAAAAACCTTCTTTAACGTGGTACTTTTAAAAGTCATTGGGACAAGGCTTCAATTTATCTAATGCAGTGTTTCTCAAACTGTGGAACGTGCTTCCTAGGGAGGTGTGATATCCCTGTGTGGAGGGGGCTAACATATTGAAAAGTCGAAAACAAAAGATTTTGCAATGAGTACTAATTTACTGAAAGGAAGCAAATTAAAACACATTCTGACATAATAAAAATTAAATATACATTTACACTGATTAAATATATTTATAAAATGTATCAGTACCGTATGTTTTTGATAATTAATTTATCAATACATTAAAAACAACTTTAATAATTAGTAGTGCCTTCAATGAGTTTGTCATATACAAAATTTAATACCTATCTTGATAATGTTTATGGTTTATAATTAAGATCGCGTATTGTAGCTTTAGCGTCAAAGTAAATTTTTATTGCATTCAATACATTGTTATTTTAGAAGGGGGGTGCGATGAAAATTATGATTGAAAATTGAGTCGCAAACATTGAAAGTTTGAGAAGCCCTGCTCTAATGTGTTTAGTTTCAATTGATTTCAATATACTGTCGAGTCTATGAAGTTATTATATATATTTTGTAACTTGAGAATCGAAGAGAATAAGTGCTTTGCTTATACTTTCTTTTAAAAAATTATAATTTAAATCCTTGATTTTTATTTATTTTTTTATCCATACATATTTTTCTTTTCGAGCGTAATGTAAAGAGTGAATAAGCCCGTTTTGTGCTTGAATAATTTGTTGTTATTTGTAAAATGTGTATTTTTATTTTCAGCCATTTGAAAATTTCCTTTCTTATTTCAGATATGCCACTGCTCGAAAGTCTCCCTTGGGACTGCCTAGTAATATAGCGGATATTGTGAGGTATGTGTAAAAAAAAAATCTACGGAGTAGACTACACTCAAAATGTGAAGTGTACAATGTATTTTTATGCATAAATGAAAAAAAAATGTTTTCGTAATTTTTATTGCAAATTGGTATATGTATCTTCTTATACATGGTATTGAAACAGTGAAGCCGAATGTGTTGTACAGTTTCTTTAATTTCAAAGCTCTGAAATAATTTCAACTTTGCGACACAATGGTACTAAAAAGTGCCAATTTAATTTATTAGCTCTAATTAACAATATTTCTTAATATTTTATACTATTATTGTACAAATATATTATAATTTGCTTTTATAATATAATCAAAAAGTTTTATATAAGGAGATATTGATTTTAATTTATATTTTTGGAGGGATAAAGGGTTAAAAACAAAACAAAAACGTTTTAAAGCTTTTGAACAATAATTAAAACTCTCTAAAAAGAGATACTAAGAAGTTTATTTCAGAAATTAAAAAAAATAAAGAACACAGTATTTCGTGTATAGCCAAGAAATTTGGAAACTCTTAGAAATAAATGTTTAGTATATTAACCGGAGGAGAAAACTTTTCATTACTCAAAAGCTAAAAAAATACTATTTTGGAATCACGCCTTTATTGAAATAATTGTCTAATTTTTAATCACTTATTTTGGTATAGAGTTAGAAACAATATAAAACATAGAATCTCAAAGAAATATTTCGAATAAATAAATAAGGATTAAACAAAGTACAGTTTATTATAAGGATTACGTTGTATTATTTATAAATAAGCTTCGTCATTTACTAATATTTAAACTTTTAAATTTGTTAGAAAATGAAAATAAAACAAATTAGCAGTGAATTTGTGGGGTGCTCTCATTTTAAACATACTCAAATGGATTTTAAAAAAATTGAATACATAAAATAAGTTTTAATAATTTAGAAGAAATTATATTACAAAATATACACAAAACCCATTAAATTCTGTAAAATTATTTTTTAAAAATGCATCAATATTTTAGAACTATCCCTCTTTATCAAAATTTTTATCGTGATGTATTCGTTTCTGCATTAAATAGTACTTTTTATCTTTTGAGCTTCACATATCAAATTGTAAAAATATTTCTTGATACATATGTCTTGCATTGGCTAGTTTTGAATTAGTTGCAGTCGTTAAAGTTCAACGCATCTTTATTTGGTTAATTTTACTTATGATTTGAAAATTCGAATAGAGATTAATTACATCCTAGCCCTGATGATTATAGGCAAGCAACGTTGCGAGCGCCTAACCCCTCATGTTGGGAATCAAAAAGAGAGTAAGAAAACGCGTCGAACGATCTAATATTTTAATAAAAGGGAATTCCTTGTATTTCTGTCATTTCTACAGTTTCCTGAGGCTCAAAATGTTAATGATTAGGATTATTTCATTGTTAAATTTAAAGTAAGAAGATTTTGAGAATATATATATTTATACACATATGTATATATACTAAATTATACAGTTACTCACAAGATGCTGCTACATGTTTAATATAATTAAATAATACTCTTTATTTTATAGTAGTATCCCTGTCTATATGTTAGGAGGTCCTTTTATAATTCCAATATAAATTTCACATCAATATATTTAAGGTCTTTAAATATATATTTACAGACTTACTTTTATTTTATCGTAACTTACTAATCTTACTTTAATGCGGTAATGTTATTACTTCCTTTTGCATTGGCGGGAAACATCAACTAGTTGTGTTCTCGACATAAGTTTTATCATCTTCAAATTTTTATAACTAAGATTTTAATTCTATACTAGTAAATAGTCTATCAAATTTTATTGTTATATATGATTAATTAGTGTTAATATATGTTTTTGTGGTAATAATTACAGACATATAATATTTCTTTCTTTCCCTATGCCCAGTGTATAGACAAATTACAAGTGAAGATTGGTTGATCAAAAAACGTGTTTAAACCTGCAATCTTGGTTCCTAAGGCTAAGAGTTTGCTATTGTACTACTGTGGCTAATATTTCTTACTGTTCTGACTAGTTATACTTAGGTTTATAATCATCTGTATATATTATTATGGATTATAAAGAGTGAGATATAGAGAGAAAGAGAGAAGAAAAACATAATAGTGTTTTCCAGTTTGATCAATTGACTCTTTATATGTTTACTTATATTTTGGTTTGTTGTTCTTGGTTATCAAATCTATTATTTATCCAATATTTGTTTTGTAGGATATATTCACTATGATTTATACTTATTTTGCACATATATACACAGCATAAATAAATTAAATCAATGAATAAGGAGGAAATTAAGTGGGGAATAATATAGATTTAAAATTATTTTTTTTCTTTTCACAAAAATAGTACGATCGTACACAACTTATTAATTCATCATTGTCCTGAAAAAGATGGATACAGCTTCAAAGAGTAGCTTCTTTATTATTATTATTATTATTTTAACTTATCTTGTCAGTTACAAAATTCTATTCCTCCTTCAATAACATCTTTGAAAAATCTTCATTGTCACGTCTTCACTGAAGCCGTAAAAAATTTTCTTTAATATAATGTAAAAATAAACATCTACCTTCAAAGAAAGAGACAAACCCGAAGTTTTTCCGTCATTCAAAGAAACCCTTCGGGACACCTTGGATAATGTGCAGAAAACAAATTGTGTCTGAGGAAGAATGGATCTTGGGGGAAAAAAAGTACTCGCTTTCATTGTTCAGTGTAGACTTGGAAAAAAAAGAATATTAACCACGGCGCTATACATGCCATTGTGTTGAATTTTCGTCTCAAGAGTTCTAGTCAAATTAGTTATTACTGGAACTATCTACAGCTCAGAGGTTTCACAGAAATCTCCCGTGAGTCCCTGAAGTTGATACGAATGAGGGGACAATGCCCATCATTAGAAGGTAAGCAAGACAAAGGGGGTTAGTTTGTGCAGAGTTCTCCTTGTTCTGATACAATATCCAGGGAGACTCCAGGACAATAGCTTCAATCAAGCCCTCTGTATGAGCACCTAGTGAGATAGAAAGCGATGGAGGAATATCTTGTAGGTTGGTGGGGACCTGGTTTTTATGCGAGATGGCTCAATGAAGCCTTATTAGCGGGTTTTGTCCCTCTTTACCTTAAACAGGGATAGACTTCGTTAATGAATGATGATTGAGGTTTTTGAGATAATACCTTTGCTTACGATTGATCATATTTTCTAGTCTACTGTTGACAGAACATTTCAAATAGTTCACTTACATTTAGCTATGCAGTTTATCAACATTTCAATTGTCAAATTTTTTATATTGACATGTTTTTTTCAAAATTCAGTTTTGATGCAAGCAGGATCCATTAACGCTCAAATAATCAAAAGTATTTCTTAAATATAAGGTACGCGTAACTGAAGACAATTTGTACAAGCAGGGTAAAATAACTGATAGATAAACATTAAATTCAGCGCAATTGTGAATGCCCATTATACATTTTATTCTTTTAAGCTGAATGATATTACCACACAATATTTTCCTACATTTCAAATCATTAATTTATTGAACAAATGCCTGTTTTTTGCGTTAAAAATTATGTGATTCGGTTACATGGTTAGCTTTCGATATCTTTTTCTTTGCAACAATTTTATTGAGTATTAATATATTGCATCATTATATTTTCATTGATGCAGGATAATATGTTTCATTAAATTTATCTGATTTTTATCTACCACAGTTGCAAACCATTCAATTAATTACAATTACTCGAACAATATACATACATTCATTCACCCACACAAACAAACATATATATATATATATATGTGTGTGTGTGTGTGTGTATTTGTTTTATTTGTTAATTATTTAGTAACAGTATATGAATTTTATATTAAATTTTCGAAAGAATATTGAAAAAAAATATATTCAACTGTTATTCTCAAAAGTGATACTGGGATTGGAGAGCTTTTGAATCACAAATAGCTTCTTTTGTTATTACGTATAAAGAGAATTTTCTGTAAGTAAATAATACAAGGAATTTTTGTTTTTAAAATAAAAATATGTTATTATGAATGAATTAAGAAACGTCCGATTCCTTCAGTTCGTATGAATACCTAAGATAATGATAAATATTCATGTATCTCTTACATGGACAAATACTGCTTTATGGGCATTTTTTGTTATTCCCTGTACGTTTCAAAAACTTTTCTAACACATATTTTGCTATAATTTACAGTACATTATTTTTCTCAGATAATTCTTATTTTAAAAATACCTCGGTTAGTTTCTATAAATTCATTTCCAGATAATTTATACAGAAAAGAAAAAATAAAGCTTTAAATGAAAAATATAAAAGTATATGGTTATCAGCTGTTCTCGTGTATCATAAATCTACAGAATTAAGTAAGTGATATTGTATCTATAAATGAGACCTTCCAAATGGTTTAAGGTAATAGAGAAATACATGAATTATCCAACCAGAAATTAGGTAACCTTTCTTAAACTGCATCAAGATATAGTAATTGTGAACGTGTTATTTGTGAGTACTATCAAAATGTGGAAAAATAGACGTTAAAAATATTAAAAAAATTTCACTATCTCTGTGTTGCAGCATAGTTAATAATATTTAGAAAATTTGAAGTTCGCATAAAAGGACGTAATTTCTTTGTTCACATCAGAAATTAAACAGTGTTTAGACCAAGAATAGATTTAATGGAGAAATTATTTCTGAAAATGGTCAATTGCATGAACAAAAAAAATTATAAAATGTGCTAATAAAAGCTAGATTACAGTTCTAGCTACTAGCTATGTTAAGCGTTACAGCGTTAAATATTTTCGCGTATCGTATAGTTTGCTTGATATTCCAAGATTTTGTTGTGAGGTTTTTTTTTTAATTTTGTTTTATTTATTTGCTACTTATTTATATTTTTTCAAAAGAATGTTTAAAATTATTATTATATTAACAAATATTCTTTGTAATTCTACGTATAAACGCGCAAATATATATATTTTTTAATTAATGGAAGATAGTTTGGCTTTTTATCTTACATTTGTATTGATAACTCTACGTTCGAAATTTGTTATAGATTTATAATGATCTGTATTTTATATTTATTTATAACTTAATACTTCAGCTATCAATCAAATTGAGAGTAGTTTCTGATTTATTTTTTATCGCTTAAGTAGCGTCAAAATTGTTTCGGAAGTACTTAATCTACTACTATCGACTAAAGTAGGCAATTGCGTTAGGTAAAAAAATTTAGAAGAAATAATTAAGAAAACTCAATTACAAATAATGCAATAAACTCAATTTCCCTCATTGATTCGATTTTCATATTTGAGTTCAATATAAAAATATTTTTTTGAATAGTTATTTGTATTCTATTTCACTTTCAATCACAAAAATCAAAGGAAAAATGTGCAGAAGTATTAAAATATTGAAAAAAAAGGATTCACAAAACTAGACTTATTCCCGAAAAAAGGCTTTCTTATTCAAAAGATTTCCAAAAATGTACTTAATATTTTTCCTCAAAGCTTCAGAAATTTTTTTTTTAAATTTTAAACTATTTTTTTTTTAAATTTTGTATTAGATAGTCTAGTTTATATTTTCCTCCTGTTTAAAATTAATATTAGTTTCAATGTCAACACAGTATGTTCATAAAAAAGGAAAATGGTTTATATTTCAAGAAAATCAAGCAAGGCTTGTTACTAAAATAAAAACATTGATTTCTGAATACTTTATAAGAAAAAAAATCAAAGATCTTTACTTCAAACACGAACGAGAACAATGAGGCTGTGAGTAAGTAGCATGATAAACAAAAGGATTATCAAAGAATTTTATGCATATAAAACATGCCCAAATAAAAAAAAAGACTACGGATATGGGTTACGAAAGGTATATTTACAGAATATTCAACTAACAGTCTTCGTGTGTAACAAAATACACCTTGGCAAAATTGCATAGGGCATTCAAACATTGATGCCAACGTGTTATAAGGAAACGGAGTGCTTTATTTCACAAATGCAGTGATTCCAGTTTTCTGTAGTGTCCTGCCTCCCTTCTCAGAGAAGAGCTGTTCGATCTTTTAGTACTTATTTTAAGGGACGAAAATATGAGAATCGCATGAGGAGATATCGGTACTGAATAAAGGATGTTTAAGGAATTCCCATCCACTGCAGGTTTAGGATCTGCTTTATGTGTTCTATCATTGTTCTTTGAAAAGTATCTCTGGTTTCATATGACTTACTTAAGCTTCAGAAACGTGTAGTACTGTTCCGTCTTAACTGTTTCATCTCGTTCCAGATAGTTTATGGAGGGATCTTTCTCTCTCTGTCGAAAAAGAAATTAAGAAATACTTTTTCTGGAAGAACGGAGTAGATACAATTCCGCTGTAGAGAATGTTTCCTTTACAGTTGGACATGTCTTATATGTGAATTATTGGGGCAGGAACATGCAAAATAGAATTCTAAGACTTAAATACCATCAATAAAAATTGCAGAGTTTTAGTATTACTGTACAATATCAAAGGAAATAAAAAAAAGTTTTCTTTTATTATTGAAAGAAGCTAAATTATACAATTTACTAATTATTATTTTATGTGTTTGAGAAATAAAAAGGAAATATTTGAATAAATCTTAAAAACAGAAGAAAACAATAAGACCAAGGATACATAAAGATTTCTAATGAAATTTTTCCGTATGGTATTGTATTGGAAGGGAAAATGGTGCTAAAAATTTTTAAGATTGTTACTTATTTCCAGTGCGGTCCACAGGAATCATTTAGAATCTGCTACTGTCTTGTATTGTCATGCAGTGCAAGACAGTAAGCTTTATACCTACTAATAGCTTATAAATCTAAATTCACATTGAAATCAGGGCAGAAAAGATAGAATATGAAGAATTTTAAGAATGAATGCAAAAAAAATTTTTACTGACATAAATGATAGAATAAAAGAATGTTTTGTCCAAGATATTATTAAATACTTTTATAAGCCAAATAATATTTCGAAAACATTCCTTCTTCCAAATGCTATTGAAATAATTAACTCAAACTTTTTTTTTTACCATATAAGCAAACAGTGTCTCAAAGTAAATATTTTGTTACGTAGATCCGGGGTTCGAGGATTTTATGCCAATCAGTCGCAAAGAACAAGACAGTTCTTTAAAAGGGATGAGAATTTATTGTCTAAAATCCAATCCTTTAAATACAGGATTCAGCAGCAATGTTCACAGAATAAATCTCGAAAAGTCATCACGCCTTCACAGTACTCAGACACAATTATATCGGTGTCTAAAATACACATATATAAAAGATTATTCACAAGCAATCGCTCTTTCAACAGCCAAAATAATTACTATTCTGTTCAACAATCAGAGCAATACTAACTGATCGCTAGTCAAAACCAGACTGACTCACTTTCGGCGAACATCTCTCTATTTATAACCCTCGCGGATAATTCGAGAAAGACCTGCTTGAGTCATAGGTATTGAAATTAGTGTATTTCTCTACTAATTTCTAGAAGTATCCAGAGGGTCCCGAACTCCCCAAAAAGGATCGTCAACATGATCACCAAGTCACCAAAATGGTCGCCAAAGTCGCCACATTGATCGCTAAAAATGACGCCAAGTTCCCCTTGAATCACCATTATAACGTTAGGGGCGGCTTTGCTTGTGAATATTACAATTTTAACGCAAATTAAATCTAATTTAGAGTAAGATAAAGGCATTACACATCCAAATACAAATTATTTACACAATTTTACACAAAATTCACAACAATATTTATCTAAATAAGGTTTCAAAATAAATTTAAAGAAATCACTTCTGAGTTGATTAATTTAACGATTTTATGTAATTATTGCAATTATATTTAATTTGGATTCAGAAATAAATATGCTTTTTTAAAATTACTTAAATATGCTTTATCAACCTCACGTAGCCGCGGTAACCTAGTGAACAAGGTATTGGATCGTGGCTGGCTTTTTACGAGTTCGAGCCCAGTATCACTAAAGACCCACCGTGTAGGGGAAAATGCACGTTAAATCTATCGAGAGCTCAAACGTCCTCCCGTTGGTGTGGAGTGGTAGTTAGGAGAGGGGGTGCCAGCTCAGGTGTCGTCCTCATCACTTGACCATGGTTCAAAATTAAGAGGTCCGTCACCAAAAGGCCTCGTGTAGGTGTGGAACAGTGCGACGTTAATATTCACTCACTTATCAACCTCTTCTCTACGTAGACAGTTCAAAGGCTCAGTTAACGTAAAGGCATATGCAGCGAAAGTAGTCGAATTTACCGTCGGGTTATAATGTTAATTTATATACACTCCTCAAAAGTGAAATTGCAACACCAAGAAATTTTGTATGTAACGTCACACAAATTTGCAGGTGTGATAATGGTGAGATGAAAATGTAAATGACTAAATTAGTCCACGCATCTAATCACATGGTGCTCACATCCAGACTATAAAGGCCAGCAACTTTCCCTTCACCTAAACAGCATCTAAAGGTTTTGCGTAGCATTTGCGACTTTCAAAGAAGCGTAGAAATTGCCAACGTAGGTAAGCTCAATACCATCTGTTAACGACCGGGGAATGAGACCGTATTTTCGAACTCCATACACTGAGTTTGTCGCTGAGCACAATAGCAACTCGTGCTGTACACAAAGTGAGCACTTTCCAATATTATGCCATACGATGGATTCAGGAAGGTCTACGTGAACGCCGAAGAGGAAGTGGTGCTCACAGGTGCACGTCAAAACGCACAGACCGGCCTATTCACCAGTGACTATTCAAGACCCTTTCTCCACTCGTGACATCCGAAGCCGGTTGCCTCCAGAAGCAGGTAGATTAGTGTCCGTCCAAACCATACTCAACAGATTGCATGAAATACAGTTATATGCACGGGTACCAGCAACAGGGGTACCGTTGACAGCTCAACACAGGGTTAGAGGACTGCCATCGTACCTGGAAGATTGAATGGCATCTGGTATTATTCACGGATGAATCTCGTTTCTGTCTGTGAAGGAATGACGGCCGTCAACGAGCATGACCACAACCCGGAGAACGCTACGTACCAACTCATTTCACTGAGTATAAAATCAGACCTACAAAGCACTTTGTGGTTGGTTTGGAGTAGCATAATGTTTGATCACAGGAAGCCTCCGGTACATATTGACGGCCGTTTGACATCGGATTGCTACGGCACACAAGTTGGAGAGCTTGTTGTTCTTCCCTTGTTAAAGGCCACACCCAACACGGTATTCCAGCAAGATAATACCAGGCACTATGTCGCACGGTAAACTCTTCACAGCCTGACTGGATTTAACATTCTTCCCTGGCCGGCAAACTTTCCAGATCTGAATCTCATCGAGCACCCCCGCGGTACCTCATTGGACGTGATATGAACCAAAAAACCGGTAGCGCAAACCGTGAATGATCTATGCACAACAGTAGATGTAGCTTGGCAATGGCTACGCCAGGCAACCATCAATGGACTAATTGATAGAATGTCTC
>BMAV01023068.1:250558-287993 GCA_019973955.1 Trichonephila inaurata madagascariensis | reverse complement strand
GGCGTGGTGTGGAAATTCGGAGAGGGGGGTGTCGGCTCAGGTGTCGTCCTCGTCATCTGACCATGGTTCAGAATTACGAGGTCCGTCTCGAATAGCCTCGTGTTGCATTATAGTGCCTCGTTAATTATCTCTCACTACTTAATTACAATTCATCTACCAGATAAATATTTAGTTCACTTGCACTCAACTAAAATTAATGGTGTAATTTCCTTTGGAAAATTTCTTAATCAATATGCTTTGAACACAGAGTTATTAAGTTGAAAATACTGAAAAAGTAATTAAAATTTAAAAGTTTAAAAATATGTATAGTCATATAGCATAAGTTTCATTTTCTTCGGCTTCTTTCAACTAAATACTTTTAAGACGATTATTGAATATACATTTTTATTTATTGCACAACAAGTTCATAAATACAATTATTTTTATAGCATACATATAACAATTCATATACAATTGTGATCAAAAAGTGTATCCGTAATATTTCCTTTAAATTACATATATAGAAGGTGTCTTCTGCAGATTTTTACTAAACACACAATTTTATGACTTTTATAAACATGTGCCAACCTCGGAAATTTGTTTCATTTTATCATCTGAATGTAAATTAGTTTTTAATGAAAAACATTTTCGTTTCACTGATTTTGCAAAATGTCGAGTGTGATTGAGCAAAGAGAGAACATACAAGTTTTTTCATAATTAAATTTTTTCTGTGTTCAAATAAATTAAATAAAACGATACAGATATCTTTTAAATGTAAAAATAATTTTTCTTTCGCATAATGGGGATTGGAATTTCTATGTTATAGATATTTCCAATTAAATTATGTCTATAAAATATGATTAAAAATTAACTAGATAAAAAAGAACTACAAAACTATCATTTTTATTCAAAACATAGCAGCAATAAATCAGCAATCCAGAATTTATTGGTTCGAATTTTTTCCCAGTGTTTTATGTATATTATTGTGGAAAAGAAATATAGTTTTTTAAAATAAACTTCAAGCACAACAAAATTAGCAAAAAGATATTTTTAGTATACCAAACATTTATTGTTATAATTTTATATGTGTTTATGTATAACATGATGTTGAATATCTCATAATCTTTGCTGCACAATTCCCGATATATTATATTATATACTGAAAGTCGAATATTTTATAGGAGAATCGAGTGATTTATTATCCTCTGCAAGAGAAAAGGAATAGAATCTTATTCGTATTTGACAATAGATTTCTGAAATATACACTCTTCCTATCGAATATATAATACTTTCTTGTGTTCCACGAATCTCTCTGAGTTACGAGAAATGAGATTTCAGAAATAAAAATAAAGTTGAGCTCGCTACTAATGCTCCTCCAAATGTCATTTCTATATTTTTGCATGGATATATAAAGATGGTTTTCTTTCTTTACTTTTCCCGAACAAAGAGAAACAAACAATTCTATACTCATGAAAAGAAAATGAAAAAGATTTTTTTTTTACCCATGTTTTCATAAATTGTGGCTTTTGTGTGAGTCTAAGCAATAGATCGGGGGTTTCCAAACTTTTTCCAACATAAATGTTTTAAAAGAATAATTTCTTCATAGACTCCTTGCATTTTTCTTAATAATATGCACAGCAAATTATACAATCATGATACTAATAAATGCACAAAAAAATCACGAAGATGACAATTTAACTAAGAAAATGAACAGAAAATTAGGGGAAAAAATAATCTTTATTAGAATTACGTTTTACTTACTTAAAAAACAACACTTCGATGTAGATAAGTGAATTACACTCCTAAACATATCAGTAATATATTTAAATGTTTTGAAACGGATATAGTATTATCTAATAATATATTACAATTCTTAAAGAATAAATGTAATTTTAAAACAGGAAAAATCATTTTATCTACTCATGGAATACTACAGACCCTTCTTAAATTTCCATATGTACTCTCTTCCCCTTCCCCCAAAGGGACTACCAGGGCATCCGTTGTAAATCCCTACAATAGATTGTAATCCGAGTCCTCGGCTGCACTATTTTATACTATCTGAATAATTGCAAAAAGGATTCATAATTATTTTTAATCACATGGTATAACAAATCTTTTTTTTAAAAAAAAATATATCTTGAAATAGGAACGTTAATGAAGTTCTTCAATAAAATTTGTATATTTTACAAAAAGGTTATCTTTCATTAATCTTTTTTAATCTATTTATTAATTATATGAATATATTGTATAATTCATTAAAAAGTCAGCTTATTTGTAATTTCAGATATTACTCAATGACCACTGTTTAGTTTATTTCTGCACCTGGTGTGGGCCCCAATCAGTTCATGTTTCTGTGTACCGAAACTATTCGATTGGTCCCAACTCTTGGGGGTGAGGAGCTGAATTTTGGACAAGGAATGAAAACGTATGATCGTTTTTGTCGCTCTTTAGAAATATTTGAAAATATTCATCTACCATGGGGTATCATCTAGTTTCATTACATTTCGTTGCACAAATTGTGTAAATTAACTTTAATTGTTAAATTTTGCTAAAATAAGTCTACTTCGTTTATTAATGCTTTGATTATATTTGAATGATTCCGACAACCACCTCACGATATAAGCATGAAAAAAAATTGATCACTTATCTTATAAAACTATAATGTGATTTGTCTTTCTCGAATGCACCTGAATTAATTTGTCTAACATTTCTTTTGAAACACAGTTTTTAGCAAAAATTAGAAATACAAGCCATAAAGTTATTACTTTTTTAATAAAAAACGACTTTATTTTAAGTGAAACTTCTTTAGGCGAGAGAGTGAATGGGAAATTTGCCCAGTTTTGCGTCAGAGTGAAAAAGCGAACGGAAGTAATGATTCACCCCATTGCCCTCCCCCCCCCCGCATCGTCGCCATGGTGAGGAGATAGCGAGCGGGAGGAAAAGAGAGTGGGGGCACCACGTAACTTGCGTCATATCCGTGAAAAAGTTGGATGATTGCCGAGGGGGAATTTCATCAGAGGTATAGAGTAGGGCCTCTTGCTGCTTCGGACGAAAGGCGCTTAGGTATTGGAGACATTAAGTGGTTTTTATTTAATATTCACATAATTATTCGTGGTTTTTATGTAATAAACGTGCCGTTTTCAATGAATAAACGTAACCAAAATATTACCATTGTATGACTCTTCTCGTTACGGGAGTGTCTAGGGCATTGTGTATATGTCACTAACATTCGCGCCAGAATCACTACGGATAGAGTCTTGTAAACAAACACAGAGACTTCTGTGAGTGATGCATTAAGCTTATATTACTAATTTTCATTTGCGTTGAATTATAATTAATTCTAGTCAGAATGTCTAAGACAAATGCACAAAAAGAGGAAAAGAGTTTCGTGAAAGAAAAAAAAAGGAAAACTAGCAGCAAGTCCTGTCAAAAGTCTATATAACACAGGTGGTTCTGTTGCAGCTGTTATCACTTTCATCCATAAAGTTTTAAGGTCTTAGTGCTGCCAGACCAGAGGCTGCTGCAATCATTGGATCCAATGATGATTAAAAACCAATTATCTTAACTAGAGACTTTAACGTTAATTTTGCTTCAGAAGAAGCAAAGCCACTCATTGAATTCTTGAAACGGACACTGAATTTGACAATGAATACGGATTCTAGAGAAGGAACAGCAAGATACGGAACCACGATTGATGCAGTTTTCTCACGTTTTCTTGATTGACTACATTCGAGGATTTTTATATTTTACTTCAGTTACCACACACCTATTGTGTTTTTCTTGGAAAATGATGATGTGTAGAAAATTGAATAAAAATATTATTTTCATACAATAAATGAAGTTTGAATTTTATTTGATTAAAGTAAGTTCCCCCAGCAGTTTTATATAATTAGATGTATTCCTGCATTTACGGCCAACGTCGCCAAATGAGTTTCACCTCTATTACGTGGCTTTCGTCATTTTTTTTTTTTTTTTTTTTTGCTTTTGTGTGGAAGGGCTTTTTTTCGTTAATTAATTATAACACTTAACAGAAACTAATAATAATAGTTAAAGTGATGAAAAATAGGATAATTCTTTTAAAATTTATAAAATATTCCGCAACTTTAAGGAAAATATATTGTTTGAAGAAGTAAATTTAGTCTTAAATGTACTTAGAATTCAATGAAAAATCATTAAGATACACTTAATAACTTGTAATATGCTTTTAAATTTTAAGTTAGATATTCCTTAAGATCGTAAGATAATGTTTTGTAAAGGATGAGCTTTTGAAGAATCGAAAATAAGTACTTTTTATTGTGAATAATGATTAACGTAGGAAAAGGCATGATACTTTCATGGGTCAAAGGAAAAAGCATGATAAGTTGAGTGTAATTATAAATAATGTAAAAGTAATATTTTCATAATACCTAACGCATCCATGAATGTGGCTATGACAACCGAATGATCATAGTCGCGAACTCGTAACCACTTTGTTTTTGTCGAGTCGTAGCCTCGAGTCTTGAATCCACCGTGTACAGGAGCTGATGCTTACTAAATACGTTGATGCTCAAAGTCCTCAAGTTGGAGTGGTACGGAAGTTTCGAGAGTGGGTTACCAACTTAGATATCACCCTCTGTGCTTGACAATGGCTTCAGAATAAAGAAAATGCAATGCTGTAAGCAATCAATAATTCATATATGAAAATTACTATTTCTTTTAGCATGCAACATGGATATATGTAATAGTTGTTAAAAAATAGATGCTGTAAAATTCCCAGTAGCCAAAATAAGACAAAAAATATGTTTTCAACAAAATTTTGTTCCAGATGTCGGGTAACCAAATCCGAAAACTAAAAAATTAGTGAGCACAAAAAAAACCCACATTTCTAATTCAAAAATATAAGTAAATCTCCAAAAGTAAGCCCATAAGTAAGAACTCCGAGCAACATCTAAAAGTTGATCTAATGCAATAGAAGCCATGATATAAAGCAGTGCTTTGTATCGGAAATAGAAGCGTTGAGCTAACTCGTAATCAATAGCTGGTCATCTTACGAACCATTCCTTTCTTTTGGGCGACAAATCAGTTTCCGGAATCTCTATTGTCCGGTGCGACTTCCCCACCTTTTCTCTAACGCTTGGACACTGGCCAACAAAAGGAGAAAACGGGGGAAGTTGACATCCCTTCACAAAAACTCGCTACAAATAGGGTCAAGAGAGGTGACTCTTTGAAGCATGCAATCAGTTCTATGACAGGGAAAGGTATTAGGAGCTCGGCTGGAGGTGACAATCACGACTGACCACTCCAAATCCTCTTGGTCAGGGAAAAAATCCTCCACAATACTCGAAGCGGATTGAGAGGGATCGCTTCTGTAGTCCGTGCGGCCCAAAAGTAAAAGAAAGCAAACGGCCCGCCTCTCACGATAGCTCGAAACCTGGATAAAAGATAAATACACAAGAAGTGTTTATCCCCCGCTCAATAATGGACCTTGCCTCCTTCCCCTTTTATCGTTTCTGCTATTTAGATTCGAAAAGTAGAAAGGAAAAAAAGAGCAACAGTAAAAATGGCCATTTTGTTTTTATTTTACTAATAGCTCTTTTTTGACCATAGAGGAGCGGCCATATGGCACAAAGAACCATATTCTTTTTCCTTTTTGTTAAGTCTTTATTCTCAAAATCTTTTACAATATTTACATATGATATCCTAACTTTACTCATTCATGTCAATGCATTAAAACATGTTAATCGTGTCTTCCCTATTTTTTACACTTTAATTGAGCCTCACACTTCAAACTGTTAAATATCTCTCCCCATTCAACGACTATTCGGAAATCATGCTTCTCGGGAAAAATGGAAATTCATTATTATAATTATTACAATATGATACTAAGTCTGTTAATATTTTGTGTGTTCATTGTTTCATTTTTTTTTTAATCTATGAGTAGTTTTGTACAGAGAAATTGCGAACAGATACGTAATAGTTTAAGGTTACTGCCTACCTTCGGACCCATTTTTTTTTTATAAAAACAAATTTTTGAAACAAATTGAGTGTTTTCAGGAAGAAAAATAAAAAAAAATATGTAAATACATAAAAAATTTTAAATAAATATTGTACTTTTGGAAAAATTGGTTGTTTTCAAGGAAATTTTACCAAATTTTTACTAAAACGCGTAACACTATAAAAATTTCTAATACTATTATCATAATTTTCTTTTTGCACAACATGCATATTACGGTGCTCTTCAGAATGAACCAAAATCTAAGAGAAATATTAAAATACAAAAAAATTGCAGACAATTATACATAATAATATGAAAATTTTGACATTTTTTAAGTTTTTACTTTATAAAAACTACCCTAAATGAAAAAATATTTAACCTACAACAAAACTTATGGTGAATTTTAATATTCATTGGTGTTGATACTTTATGAAAAACAATATAATAAACATTCCCACAAAATTTCAAAACGTTATCTGGTTTGGTTCTTAAAATATCATGCATCTGGTAAAGAGTTTCTTTCGAAAACATAATTTTGAGAAAAACTCATTTAAAGTTTTATCTTACTACCCTTTTGCATAGAGTGATGTTTTTTAAAATCACTATAGCTTTATTTCCATTTCGCGTAAAGGAAAAAGAAAAACTGTTGTGGAAAGAAATATGTTCAAACTATAAGATTTTGAAATAAAAAAAATGCCTTATGTAGACGAAAAACGACATTTTCAAGGTAGGCAGTCACCTTAAAGAAAAAAACCGAGCATCTTTTGTATATCTAGGTATAATAATTCACTTAAGTTTCCCCTGGAGGGGTTTTAATTCACAATAGTCTTGAGCCCTCCAAGACTTCGCGTGATAATTAACTTTAAGTCACCCGTCTAACGGGAACTAACCACGACCTTATCTCTCAAAAAACTAAAAGTGTAGCCTTTTTAAATCAGGATGATGCAATCTTTCATCACCCACAACTCTGGACCAATCAGAAAGCCGTATGATTTTAATAGCTTCCGATTGACCAACGACTATAAATAGACAAGATCTCGGAAGTGAACAATGAATATTTTTGTGACTATCATATATATTCGTGTGGGTTGTCCACCTGGTTTTTTTTTTTTTTTTTTGGTTTTTGTTTTTTTTTTTTTTTTGTTAAAAAAATATTTTTTTTTTTTTTTTAATATTTTTTCGTGCGGGTTGTCCACCTGGTTTTTTTTTTTTTTTGTGTGTGTGTGATGTGTTTTTTTGTGTGTCAATAAAATATGGATGTTTTATGTCTAAAAGCTTCCTCGTCCTTTCTCCACGACTGTACCAAAACCAAAAATATTTTAATGCCAAAATTCCTAAATAAAGTCCATAATATCACACATATTTTCTATCATGTACACGATGTTTTATTATCCCTCAGTTAAAAATATACAGAATACATTTCCTTATACGTTCTTGGGTTTTTCTTGTAGCTCATCAATATCCCAAGTGGTATTTTGTAATGCGTAATGTAACTTATGAGTATAAAATCTTATGTAAACACAAGTGTTAATATTATATTCTTCAAAATATATGTTGAATATTTACGCCTAAATATATTTCGTAGTTACAACAATGTAACATAAATAGTAAATGAATTAGTTCTGTCAGTATATAAAAACTTTTAAAATTGTCTAAAAAGCATATATAATATAATATAATATATGCGTGTATATAGAGCATGTAGATTCTAATTCACATAAAATATTCCACTCCCATAGCTACATAAATTCAGAAGAAGTAATGCAACTTAAGATATATTCTTCACTAAAAAGAAATACTGTTTTCTAGAAGATCGTTTTCTTTTAACTTTTCTTATTATTTTTCTCGGTAAGCAACAAATTAATGACGCAGCTAAAAAAGGAAAGGTTCAAATTATAAAAATCAGTACACTCATAAAGCTTATTATTTACGAAAATATCTTAATCAAAATTTTGTTTTAAAAAAATAAGCTAATCTTGGGGACTTTTAAATCCTTATGTGTGTACCGCATATCAGGTTTCGGCATAATAGCACCTAAGTAATATAAATTAATAGCTTAATAATTACGTATTTACGACTTCCAAGAGTCACCTTTTGGTGAACTAAACGGTCGTGTTTCTTTAATTAGAAATTAATACAAGAATTTGTCTCGTGAGCATTTATTACTTTTTATTCTTACTGTTTGTCTCGGGAAGAATCACTGCAGAAATCTGTTATGACGAGAACTACCCTCGTACAGAAATACTACATTTAAGAGCAGGCTAAGCCAAAAGAAAAAAAAAAGAATTCCATTAAGAATAAACCGAAATGCTTATAGCTTAGCACTCAACCTTAAATTAGGCGATTTGTTTATAAAAAATGAGAAATATTGAGCATTCGGTCCTAATAATAATAATTAAGAACATTAAGAACTTTTTTCCAAGTTAGTGGTTCGAAAAGCAAGCTGATTTAATGTCTGATAAAAATATGAAGTAAATTGTGAAGAGAAAAACTGCTTTTTAGGACTCTTCCTCTAATGACTGGTTGTTTAGAAAGTAATTATCCAAAATAAGCCAAGATGGGGTGGTTTAATTAAACTCATTAGGCGTTATGTCTTAACTTGGAGAAAGAGACGGTATTCCGGTAGGATTATTCCCTTGGTGACTTCACTGATATTCATATGATTAAGCGCGCCCGAAACTACCTCACCTCAGCGCAGGGAGAACGTAATCGACTTTAATGTCGACACTCTGTTAAACACATACTGATAATTTGACTTTTATTAGCTCTAATGCATCTATACATGCAGAGGGAGGAATAAATCAGGTGCGCGATACATTTCTTATTGAGATGCTCCGAAAAGGAAAATTGCCGAGCTGCTCAAGCATTAGTCGCTGGGTTCAGATACTCGAATCATTTGCCTCAATACAGAATTGCTTTTGGTTGTGGGAAATATGCCGCCCACAAAGTACTATGAATCGATGATATACATCATTTTTACTTTTCCACGATGTTTGTTAAGTCATCCATATAATATAATATCAAGTTGATCTAGATTTAAGACAAAAAGGGGGGAATGATTTCAAATTAGATGTGTAAAATGTTTAAAAAGTCGAGTTATAAGCACTTGAACAGAGTTGTTCAAGTTTTTGAAATCTTTCAGAAAATATTATTGAAAACAGAAGTGCGTATTTATTTCTAACGAAGAAGCGAATACTTTTGAATTTTGCAGTATTTATTTTCTTTGCATTACTATATATTAAATGCAGTAATGAAATACATTTTGCAATGTTTTATATCAAATGCAAACACATACAGCCTGATTATCAAACTTTTAATATTTGAACAATACTAACAAAACTGAAAATAATTTCCGAATACAGTTTAATTCTCTTAAGTTTTAAAATATGCCGTTTTCTGTATTATTATTTTTATTTTTTATTTCTTTTAGAACTTTGATTTTTCTTTAATACTTTTTTCAGCTTAATTAAAAAAAACAGACTTTTGTAACTTAGTTCTGATTACTTTTCATTTTTTAAAAAAAAAACTGTCTAATTATTGTATTTAGTCCTGTTCTAAAATTTACACTTCATTAGAAAAAATAATAAGGAACTGTAAAAAATAACATCTTTCTTTTCATGTTTAAGTTTTCACGTATGTTTATTTCGAAATTACTATTTTTCTTCATATTTTCTTGACTAATCAAATAAATCCAGATGTCTTAAGAAAATAATGATTAAGTGTGAATCCTATAATTATGAAATGGACGATAAATTTTAAAAATTGCAATATATGAGTCAAATAATAGTAGTAGAAATCCTTATATCTTATAGAAGAAGAAATTTTTAAATAAGGATACAAAAAAAATTGTCCTAAAAACAATTTACATTAGTATGATTATACATTCCATAGTTCGTAATGTTGACATATTTTTTAATTTGCATAAATTACTGCCCCTTCTGTTGCACAATAACACGTCTATTAAAAGAATTTTCATTTAACTTCTACTTTCTAAAATCCTCAGAAATCGATTTTAAAATTTTAACAAACTATTCGCATATCAAATTTTAATATATCAAATTGGTTCTTGAGAATTTTACTTGGCCAAACCATTTTTGCAATGGCAAAGCAATTACTTATGTGTCGACAGATTGATTATTTATGAGTGTCTCACTCTGAAACAACACAAGGGGTATTGTGATAAGTGACGAGAACGACATCTTAACCTGCAACCCATTCTTAAATTTTCATACACCATGCCAACCTGAGGACTTTGACCCTCGATCAGTATAACATCAAACACATTATAAGATGAATCTTCATTGGCCCCATGAAAAAGGTTATCCATTCCTGAAAGTCAAAGGTAAGAATCCAACTAGAAATATATACTTTATAGAACTTAAATTCATATTATTACTCTATGTCTTTGATGTTACTATAAATGTTTACTGATCATAATCATATTAACAAGTATTTAATTACAATTCATGATATTTTGTCTGTAGGATAAGTTTAAGTACCGTAAAATCCGGCGTATAACACTCACTTTTAACACAAAAAATAAAATTGAAATGTCCGGGTGTACGTTATACGCCGGGTATAAAAATGAGAGCTTTTGAAATAAAAAAAAAAAAGATGAGCATAGAAAAAAAAATTAGACTTCTACATAGATCGAAATACTGTTTATTTAAAAGAAATTACATTCCTTATGAACTTAAAGGGTTTGTTGTTCTAGAAATAGCGCGGCGCGGGGGTTCTTTTCCTCCATAAAACTTGGAATAATACCTCTAATAAGTGACTTCAAAACATGAAAGCATTTCACACGTACTTATTAGGTTTCTTCGTAAAAAAGGGAGCGTGCATTATACGGCGAATATACCTAAAAATTAAACATTGCAGTTTGAATATATAGGTTCGTGTTATACGGAGGAGTGCGTTATACGCCGGATTTTACGGTACATATTTATTTTAATAACGTAACCGAAAATTATTTATGCATATTGCAGAAAATATACCTCCGTTAAAGCTTAGATTACTTTTGTTTAATATATATGCAGTTATATATATTTTTAAATGTAATTCTTGTTAAATATATATGATAAATTATACTACTAAACTATATAAACTATATTATATGTTACATATTATATGCTAGTTATTTGAATCATGAGAATGTAACTGATTGTTCAGTCAGCCGCTTGCTTCTATTCGCTATACATAATATTATAAGTTAATATTTAACACCAGACAAAAAGTTTCGCAGTTTTATTTCGTATTAAATCCAAATAACTTCATTTCCTTAACTCTGTGCTAACTATCAAAGTAATGCAAATTCCTTAAAATGGTAATAGTATACAGTTAATTTTTATAAAACTCTCAAGTAACTAGAAAGTGAAATCCTCCTTATAAAATAACAGAAATACCGGGGAACAAAAAAAGATTTTTTCGAATTCTTCATTTCTTTTCAGTTAGATCGTGATAAATAACGAACTTTAATGAAGCCCCTCTCACAAAACCATCTAAATCAACGAAAAATTCTAAAAAGATAGCAACAAAAGGTACTCTGTCTCGTACGACACATCACTTAAATAAATCTACTTTCAATTAGTTACACTTAAAACAACTTGATGTAACTTTGCAAGTTTAACACCCTGCCTTTTAGCGTACAGTTACGAAATACTAGAACATTATCTCTTGTTTTTCGTGCATTAGAAACACTTAAAGATCAAATGCAAGTGTCCTTCTCTTTTTGACAGAAACCCAACAATTTCTCTAAGTGAGACAAACAGCGGACGGATGCATTTATTTATCTAAATGGTAAAACATTGATGATATTTAATTAGTTTCGAAAACGAGAAATGCGCAGATGTTTCAGACTTTAACGACACGAGTCAGGATGGGGATATTTAAACTATAAATCTCAAAGATGATATTTGCAAAGAGAGAGGAGTCCCAAACTTTTTTTTCCTAAAAAAGTAAAATAATAAGCAAACCCCAAAACTCGAAAACTCTAGAAAGCTTATTCTCTTACGTTAACAAGACTAAATGGTCTCTGCCCCATTTACTATAAAGTCTTCTATAATTCATTCAGAACGTAATGGCAAAGATTCACTCCGGAGACCAATTATTCCAGTTGCCGGTAGAAACAGTGGTTCCAGTTAAAATCTCGGTTTAAGAGAAATGACTGACGGAGGAAAGAGAGGGGAAAAAAATGAAAGAGAGCAATTAGAAATAGTCCCATGTTTGGAGGATTTTGCTTGTTTTGCTATTGGGGGAGTGCTAATAATACTCGAAACCGAATCTGGATAAATGAGAGATAAAAATGATCGCCAATAACAAGACAAAGATGCTTTTTCCGGAATTTATATAAATCCTTATCGTTTATTTTAAAATATCCATAAAATTAAAAAATTTTAGTTGAGAATGATATTATATTTATATTTGTATTGTTATAGTTAATGATTATAGTTTTTATTTAAATATTTTAAAAAGTAATTTAGTTGTTATTGAAATAACTCTTTACTGATAAAGTAATATATAATTGGATAAAGAGGTAAATTAAAAATAATCTAAAAATAACTGAATATAGTGCAATTTTCTTGAATTTCCTTATTTAATTTCTTTGAAAACAGGATAAATAAAAAAAATGGAACGAGATTATGCTTCAGTTTGTTTCCCTATATCAGTATGAATTTATAGATAGGTATATCAGTATAAATTTATAGATAAATATGTAAATTTTATTTTGTGAAAAATCAAGCAATTACATGTTCATACAATGCAATTAGAGAGTGATTAGAAATAGTCCCAAGTTTGGAAGATTTTGCTTGTTTTGCTATTGGGGTAGTGCTAATAATACTCGAAACCGAATCTGGATAAACGAGAGATAAAAATAATCTCCAATAACAAGACAAAGATGCTTTTATGGAACTTATATAAATCCTTATCATTTATTTTAAAAATACCTATCAATTTAAAAAATTTTAGTTGAGAATGGCATCATAATTGTATTTGTATTATTATGTTTAATATGTATACTTTTCGACTTAAAACATTAAAGTATTTTAATTGTTATTGAAATAACTGTTTATATATACTGATCAAATAATACATTATTGTATCGAGTGGTATAAGATAAAAAAAAATCTAATGATAACACAGAACATAGTGCAATTTCCTAAAATTCCTTTATTGAAGTGAAAACTTCTTTAGCCACGTTGGACACTTTTTGGTAGGGGAAAATCTTATGGGTTCGCGTCACCGACATGCTCATGACTCTTTCTGTAAAGGTTGCTTCTCCTCGCAGATGGCAGTGTTGTACAAAAGCCAAATTACCGAGTGAGTGATTAAGAAAAATGTTTACGTCGCGCTACAAAGCTATTGGCGACGGAATTCGTAATTCGCCAACTTACCGAGTAATTTTGTAGCGAATTGAAAAATATATTATGAAAATAAATTTTCTGCATATTTAATAGTTTCTTGATTTTTTTTAAAAAAGCAATTATTTAAAACTTACCACCAGTTTTGCAAAATAAGAAACATATAACTGTTTTAAGGTAACGGTTAAATATAACTTTTGGAATTTTTAGAAGTCAAATTATGTGATAAATTAAAATTTTGCATTTAGATTTCGATATTAAAATAATCCAATAATGCTATTTTTGATTGGAAATGGAAGTATTTTAAAGGAAGAAGAAATACAGGGGTAACAGAATCAAGATTTATCACAAAAGAAGAAGCTCAATCAGTATGTCCTGAAGGAATTAGACTTATATTTACAAACGCCGCGGTAAATGAGTACAACCATTCTATTTTAAACCGTAAGAAAATAAAACAATATCTTTGGCATCTGATGTTTTCGTAGGGTGTCATAATGCTGAGCAAGAACATTTTGTTAGACAGAAGTTGCATAAAATGAGAGCTGATAACACTGGTGGATTGCCTTACGAATTAATTTTAGTTCTCAATCGACCTTACATGATAACAAACAACATAGATGTTGCAGACGGATTATCAAATGGCCCTGTTGGAAAATTGTGTTACGTAGAGAGAGATGAAAATCATGACATTATATAAGAATTTGGATGAAATTTCCAAAACTATGTGGACGAAAACAAGCGACAAAATCGAGGAATCTTAGTGTACGTCTTAATCTTGACGATGATCACTCCTTAGACATCACTCCTTAGACATCATCCATACCACTCAATAACAGTAAAACCATAATAGCGAAACGAAAACATTTTCCACTTATTTCTGCTTTGGCAGTGACTATTCTGAAATCACAGGGAGGTACTTATGATGCGATTGTCTACGAATACGATCGCAAACATCCTAGAGAATTAGTATACGTAGCTTTAACAAGAGTAGCGAGGATTCAAGGTTTATTTTTGGTTACTCAAGAAAATATTAGGAAATTTTGGGTTGGTAGAACAGGAACACCTCTAAATGCTTCAGAAACAGATAAACATCATAAAAGATCAACAAGTTATCGAGAGGATCTAACGTTAGAATTGAAAAGGTTACAAAACAATACACTACAAACGGTCACCAAAACTTTTCTAGAATTCATCTCCAACAAGAAAGGATTATCTATATTTTCATTCAATTGTCGAAGTTTACATGCGCATGCAGCTGACCTAAGAAGTGATGCTATCGTAAATAAGTCAAATATTCTGCTTTTGTTAGAAATTCGTATAAAAAACGAAGAACCACTTGATATTCCGAATTTCAACTTTGTTGTAAGTTATAAAAGACCCAAAGTTCCAGCAGCATAGCTATTTATCACAATACCCTATATGCGTCTCACTTCATTACTTCATATATGGACATACATACTAAATTCACTCATTTATTGGTGTTAATGTTTCTGATAAAGGCGAAATATGCGTTGCTCGTTGCGATTCCATGAATGGGCAATACATATTATTGGTTGCCGTTTATATTTCTACTGGAAAATCTATGCGACAGATACAACAATTTTTATTCGAAAATTTGATGATTTATACAAAAGAAGGTTCTGAAATACTCGAAAAAAGATTTGGAGAAAAATATGATAATGTACTGATGATTTTAAGTTGACTTCAATATTAACTTTGCAGATGATAAAAATCTATCACTAATTGAATTTCTAAATGAAACACTTAATCTAAATATGTCCAATGATCAAAAACTCAGTTCTACAAAACATAAAACGACGATCGATGCGATTTTTACGCAATACTTAGATAAATTTAAATTAAACATTTTTTTTTTCTTACTTTAGTTACCATAAGCCTATTGTATATTTTTAGAACAAAATGAAATAGTTGAAAGTACAAAAAGTTTAAGAATTGTTAAAATTAATTATGACAATAATGCAAACAATTAAAATAATGTTAAAAATCAAGTACAATTTCTCTCCTTTTAAAAAATTATTTAGATAGTATATTTATTTTTTTTTATTTCCTACGTATAATATGTTGGTTATTGATTTCACTAAGGAAGAATATTTATTTCCAGAAATGCTTCACTACGACTTCTTTTGTGTTAGTTCTTTATAGTGAATTAAAGGGATTACTTTTTGAAACTCTTGGATTATGGTTTTTTAAGTATTTAGAAATATATACCGTATTTATTCGAATCTAAGCCGCCATCGATTCTAGGCCGCACCCCAAATTTTTTGCATGCTTTAATAAAAAAATAAAAAATAGAGTAAAGTAGGTTATCGACAACTAAGGTTACGAAATCAAAATAAGAACTATTAAGAAGCGAATAATTAATATATTTTACAAGTACTAAGAACATTTACATGCTTACATGCACCTGTAATAGCTCTAACAGCCAGTATCCTGTTCAATTTCCCCCGTCAAACGAATTTTTCAGTCTTCAATTCTAAGCTGCACTAAATTTTCAGTAGCAATGGGAAAAAAGTGCGGTTTAGATTCGAGTAAATACGGTATAAAAATAGAGAGAGAGAGAGAGAAATGAATAATTGAAAGTTTTTAAAAAAAGAAATATTGAGCATCTTAAAGTAAGCTCTTTTTTATTTTTATTTTTTGCTTATATTACTATCTCTAGAAAATAAAAAAAATATACATTTATATATAAATTAAACTCAAAACAAAACTGAAAGAATAACAGTTTATAAAAAAGTAAAAAAATCTCTCTCTCTTTATATATATAACTTTCATTTGTTTTAAATTCTGAGTTCTGTAATTTTACACAAAAAGAAATGCTTATTTTTAATTAATTTTTAAAACAAGAATATAGCTATAATTTTATTTAATATTTTTTTATCTAAATTAACAAAAATTTAAACCTACAGAGGAATGTCAGAAATAATGAAATTAAAATGGATGCTAATAAAATATTTTAAAGAGCAAAAACAGAGAATGCTACTGCAGTATCTATTTTGTCTGATACATTAGAAAATATTTACAAGTACTTGGAACTCAAATGAAATTGTATTGTAAGTGACACACCATACGGTAAGACTTTTCCATTTTTTACTCTTCTTGGAGACTAATAAAGTATTTAAATTGTATATACAGAAAGCTAAATTTTTTGAAATATATATTACCAATCTAGACTAGTAAAATACTATTCAGGAACATATATTTATGGAACACAGAAATAAATTTCTTTTATATTCTGAAAGAAAATAAAAACTGTCTTATAGAAGAATTTTTTTTTCTTTAGAAAAACAGAATTTCATATAATAATTCTGAAAAGTAGTGAAACTTACCATACAGTTATCAATGATAAATCTATTTATATAATGTATTTATATAACGTATAAATTTCGTCTCAGAACATATTTCATATATCCTAGCATGGTGATTCATGTACATGTATTAACTAATAATTATTAATGTAAAATGTCGCTTCTAATATAACTGAATCGTGAAAATATAGGAATTCGAGGAAGAATGAGACATTATTATCAATAACAGAATTCCTGTTCAACTTTTAATTTGAGATTAGCCTTAGAAATGAAATAAGTAGCATAAGCTAAAGACTGTAATTCATATCAAACTAAGACTTGGGAACGTAATGCTACATTACTACTTATATATATATTGTTATTATTATTATATTAACGTGGTAGAGAAATACTTAACTGCTTTTCTTTCTGAAAAAAATATCAGTTGATATAATTAATTAATGTTTATTTGCTTTGCGGATATGTGTTTAATTTAAATATTCTGCTGGAACGTATAAAAGTTATGCAAAGAAGATATCTACACCAACAAAAATGTACTGAAATAAAGTATATTTACTAGAATTTTAAAAATAAAATATTTAGGATAAATTATTGTGACCGCGTATTTTATATTAATCTAGAGCAAAAAGAAAAATAGGGGGCAAAACGATTTGACTCTAAAAGGGTCATGTGACTTAACATACCTACACACAAACATGACATTGCAGTAAGTGAAATGTATTCTAAGAAATTATAGGGCATACACTGTTGACCCGAGTCTAAAATTCTTCATTTCGTTAATATCAAAGTCAACCCTCAGAGGGAAATGTGGCTCTCGACTAGAAAAAGACCTGTCCCTCATACTTGTTGCAATTTTTGTGTAGGTGCAGAGTTGAAAATTATATCATCGAAAATATAATGTAGAAAAACTTATCCTCTACAACATGTCATGAATGCTTTTGTTTCTTTATCTTCCAAAGGCAATTTGTTTGTTTCTTCTTTCTGATATTACATATTTTTCAATCCATACATTTAATACAAAGTTTATCGCTAACCTTCTCAAATAATTATCAAATTCATAAGAAACCCTTCGAATTTATCATACCTTAAGCATTTTTGCAGAGTTTATAAAACATTAACCACACCTAATTTAGAATAAAAGCTACATGTGTGGGTTATATTTCGCTCAATTTTTATGTTAAAATTCTGCTTAACCTCTTTTTCAGATGTCATGATCTAATCTGTAAAATTCGCGTTCATTAGAATGAACTAATGTATTGTTTTTTTGTCCTACATTCACAATGTATTTAGTATGCATACAGTTTGATGTATTTCATTATATTTTGTTAAAATTTAATATTAGAATTCTTGTTAGTTGTTAAAATAGATTGAAAATTTAAATTCTTCTGGATTTTTTGTTAGTCAATATATGAATGCGTATTTAAAAGTCATCCACAAATCCAAGAACTTTCGGAGAATCAAAGAGAACATTTTTTAAAACTCTGAAATTACCTTTCGCCCCACACATATCAGATAATTATTTTAGAATGAGTTCTAGTATTGCATTGTATTATGTTCATTCAAAACTTTTCATGAATAAAAGCCCCAGGTAAAAATAATAAGAAATTCTATGAAAACTTTAATGATGTAATATATAAATGCAAATAAATAATTTTTTATGTGAGACATATCATTGACAATTTGCAGTTTACGAACGACATCATTTTATTCCTTCCTTCCTCAGTGGCACGACAGCCCAGGATGAGCTTTGGCCTTCTCAAGATGCCTTTTCCAGGCCGGCCTTCTTCCTGCCAGTGTTCCCAAATTCCTAGTTCTCAAAACTAGGAGATCTTTTTCTAGGCCATCAGTCCATCTGAGATTTGGCCTGCCCCTTCTTCGTGTGCCGATTGGTTGAGCATTGAAGACTTTTTCAGTGGTGCGGTCTTCGTTCATTCTGATAACGTGACCTGCCCATTTAATTCGCTGTATTTTGATGAAGTTGACAATGTAAGATTCCTTATAGGATCGATAGAGCCCTAAATTTGATCTTCTTCGCCATGTTTCATTTTCCTGAATTCCTCCAAAAATGGATCTTAAAATCTTCCTTTCGTAGATATCATATTCTCATCTGTTCGAGACATGTACCAAGTTTCACATGCATAAGTTAATATTGATCTTAAAAGGCTTTTATACAATAGAAATATCATTTTATTGTTTCAATATTATTTGTCTACACTGAGCGGCCACTTTTTTAAAACTACCTGAAACTACAGGAATTTGCAACTGAGCCTTCATATATCGTTGCAGTGTTGTGTCTAGAGGGTTAGGTAGATTTTAAAAAGGCCAAGTTCCTCTTAGAAAGTATCCAATAAGAATTCTTCCTTTCTTATTATATCTTACAAAAAGTTGAAATTCCATAACATCATTGCAATATTAAATCAAAAGGTCTTGAGAGTAGCTTTACGATTCAGTGGCCCCAAGACATGCCGCTTCTCAATACTATAGTATACGATAAATACTCTTGAATATATAGAGAAAAGTTAATTAATGAGTTTTGATGATAGTAAATGATAGAAGGAGCTCAAATGCATGGAGCAAACATTAGCGAAATCACCGTAATTATAAAATGTTCACGAGCAACTATAGTGACAGTGTACCAAGATTGGAATATATATCAGGAAAACGAGACTGGGTCTGAATGGGCAAATATCACCGTTACCTATTTAAATGGATTCTATTTTTAGTAGCATCGTATTTTGAAGATATACGACGGCTAATGGCGACGAACCTTGAAATGGTGAGCTTTGATCAGATGACGTGGATTACACCTGAACTAGTACACCTCTCTCCAAACTTCCCTACCACGTCAACTTAAGGACTTCAAGCTGTGACAGGTTTAACTTGCATCATCCCTTCTACAAGGTGAGTATGTAGCCGCGGATTTGAACCCATGAATCGACAATATCGACATCAATTTCGTGATCATGACCACTCAACTACGTCGGCCACTTGGTTGTTACCGAGAGGTAAGTAATTGGGGAAACGCAGAATCTCTCGTATTGTAACAGAAAACAGAAAAGTAAATTACAGATATTTGAGACAGAATTTAAGCAAAGTACGTTTCAAAGTATCTTTGAGCGCAGTGTTCCAAGGCCCATACGATGCATCGTATGCGTATACCGTTAACACAGTTCGAATGCAAACATAGTTGTTGTCTGCAGAAAATAAGATAGACGTCTTAAATTCGAATTGGGCTTTGGATAATTTAGAAAAGGTAGTATTGTCCTATGAGTCCCGTTTTCAGATACACATCATGTAAATGAGCAAATTTAGAGATTGGCAGAAAGAACACAAAAGCGCAAGCCCAAAATGAATTTTTACAACTCTTAAGACTGTTTTCGCCATATGTACGAGAGTGTGAACTAGACGCGGAGCACATTTGAGAAAAAATGTCTCAATTTTTATAAAAATTTGTGACATTGTAGCTCATGCATTTGTTTATAATATAGTGTTTTTAAAATTTCCAAATATTTCATAAATAATTAGTTTTTTTTTCCTTTTAACATGTGAAGGGATAGTTCATTTAGCATTACGATATAAGAAAAAAAATGCAAAACACATTTTATAAAAGAAAAAAATGTGTCAAAACTCGTATAAAAATGATTAGTATGATCAAATAAGTGATTCTCTACAGCTGAGGTGAACATTATCTCGATCGCGCGCGACCGGTAGACCGTCAAGACATTATGGGGTGACGGCCTGAAGATTTTAGCAGTTAGTAATTATATAAGGAAATATTCAAGATTGGCTGAAGTAGGTAGACTAAGTCTTCTACTGACTATAACAACATAAACTAACTTTAGATAAAAATATTTCATTTTTTATGTATTTTGTGTGAGAACTGTGTTTCATAATAAATGCATCATTTTTGATGTTATTATATTTGTGGCCATTATTATTATGTTTCTGTATCTTGCGTTTTGCTTTAAACGTGGTTTTAAGTGTGTTAGTTTTTTATTTTAGTTCTGTAGGTAAGTATATATTCCGTATTTATTATATTAAGTTACAATGAATATTGTAGACCTTTTCCTATTCCGCCACACCAATGACACTGGGCATTGGCTCACATAAGAATTTTTCAAGGGGTGGGGGGCGAGGGTCGGTTCTCGTATCATACCGCAGTATGCAGAACATATTGTTTTGATTTTGTAGATATTCGCGAACAAAAAAAAACAGTAAAAAAAATTTACTAAATAAATAATTGACATTAATTAATAAAAAAATTATTTTTCAAATACTTAAGTTTTACATACTATATACACAGGATTATAATCAATCGGAAAAATTCAAGGGCTATGGGGAAAGATTTGGACCCGTGGACTTCCCCCCCCCCTCACCTTGTGTGCCCACCGACATTGGGTGGACTGCAACACCTTCAAAAAATTAGAAGTAGCCCGTACCCTGTAAAAGTCTGCCCACCCCTGCTCTACAGGATAGTGTAGCAAGAATATAATATTAATGTTTGAGTACTTTTATATCTGAAAAAATATTCCGAATTTCGCCCCTATTCTTTAACATTAGTCGAAGATAGCCTTTGTAAACTTGTGGGTTTTTTTCGGATCGGGTTGTGTTCGAATTGGGAAAAAAATAATTACAGTTAGAATTTTGTCCCTCTGTTTTATTTCACTCCTTCTATGGGACACCTCATAAAAAAAAGAAAATATTAAGATGATACGAGATTGCAATCTATCGTCCGTCCGTCTTTCTTTCAACGACCACGTTTTTCTCGCTTTCGATTTTCTCGCTACCGCACTCCTTTCTCCCCTGGTTCGGTCTCCTCCGGTCTGGTCTCCCCTGTCGTTGCCAGGTCTTTCTCTGTATATAGTGGGCCCGCTGCCAGATCTCGTGTTTATGGTTCGACCTGTTGCCAGGTGCAAGCAGTACTTACAGTCTTAAAGCTGATGTAAGGTATTGCAATGCTTTAGGGAATATTTTCCTGGCATGCTTCCGGCTCTATTTCATGAACATGGATATCTGAGTAAAACATCATACCTAAACATCATAGTGACCAGGTACATCTAGTAATGATAATGAATTGGCATAATAACCCAATGGCAATGTGGTTAATTTTTATCAGATAATATGTCCTGCCATAGTTCCGTTTTTGTACAGAGTTGTTTTGAGGAACATGACGGAGGTTTAAATTTATTTAGTTGGCACCCAGAATCCCTAGATCTCAGTTCTATAGGCCTTTTTAAGATGAAATTGAAGCAGCCATCCAACATCTAAGAAAATCATTCAAGACCATCCTTTTGGAAAGTTCTATTCAAGCATGATCTCAGAGTTTTCAAGCAACATATCCACAGCTCGCAGAATCCATGCCAAAAAGACTCAAAGCTATATTAAGGACGCAAATTAGCGAGGTGATCATAATAAAACGGCCAATGGATGTACAAAGAATATTCAGTGAGATGATGCACAAAGTGCATTCAAGAGTTAAACAATATTTTTGAAATAATTATTCAATATTACAAAATTAGCAAAAGTGTCACTTTTTCTTGACAAAATTAACAAAATAATCACTTTTTTTTTTTTACTTTAGAAATTATTTGCAGTATATTTTCTATTTCATGAGTAATTGAAGATTTTTAGTAAATATTGTTAAAAGGTATCGACATTTGCATATGCCACTACGGTGAAATAAGTAGAATTTATTCGAGAAGATTTGGAAAGCGGCACAATATATTTTCAAATATTAAAAAAAAAAAACGAATATGATCAGTGTTTTAAATCCATGTGTTTTTTGTAATATTATTAAATTAATTACTAAAATTATCCAATTATTAGATTAACCTTTGCAACATAATGAAGGAGGGATGATACAAGCGTCAAATTTGCATGAAAGGAGTTGTATTGCTTCCAAAAGTTTTGTAAAATCCTTAACAGAAAAGGAAGAAACCAGAAATCAGTTTGTGGGTAATTTTTTTTTAATTTATTTACTCTCTTCAGATACTATTAAAAAAGTTTTTCTTTAGAGAAAGACGTAATGTAATAATATAAACTCTCATTTCGGAACTGAACCCAATTAAAATTATAGAATATAATAGAGTATATTAACGAGATGCTTACTTTTAATAAAAAAGAATGACTTATTGCTGTACATTTGTTTTATTTATTTCGCTGTTGTTCAAAGGTCATTTAAAAGACCAGCTGTGCAATGCAGTTTAGCTCAAGGCTTACAAAAGTAAGTGAACACTATTTTATTGATTAAGAAAGCACACATATATATAAGACAAAACATTTTTATCGTTAAACATAGCAGACAAATTAAAATTAAATAATAAATAAAGATCAATAAATATTTATTTTATATTAGGAGTAAAGTAATGGCGTAACTCAGAAAATTAGGGCCCCCTGCAAAGTCATGTTTTGGGCCCCAAGCCCAAATACGTACATGGTGTCACTCAAGGTTTGGGGTTGCAGGGATTCTAAGGGATGTAAGGAAAATAACAAAATGTGGTTTTTTATTTGCTCAAAAAGAAATAGTACTAGTGCATGCATGCTATGCTGTTTTAATTTTAATTTTACTATAATAAAGTAATGTTTTTAACTGAGTTATTAAATTAAAAATATCTACAATCGACCTACTTGAAAATTTAAGAAAAATTAGAAAAAATTATTTGAATTACATATTTTTAAAAATTTTACCTGAGAGAAACAGACAAATACTGCATTCATTTCTCCTTTAAAATTAATTGAAAAGTTTCATACTATGTATGTTAAAAGAAAACATTTGAAAAATGAACAATTATGAATTTAACTGAAAATGAAACAATAATTAGTTCGATAATAAAGTAGATCATCATCAGATTACTATGTCCATAGGATTACAATTGAATTTATTTTTTTCTTCTTCTGCAATGTAGTATCTAGTTGTATGTACAGAAATCTAGATAAAATTTGAATTTACTCACAAAATTTTAATTTAGAATCACAGACATTTTTTATGTATACTAACGCTAGAAATCTTTTTAATTTCTCTTGAATATTTTAAATTAGGTATAATCCAACGAACTCAGATAATTTGTATTCAAATGCCTAACTTTCATTTCATTTTTTTTCCAGTCAATTCCTGTGCACATACTTAATTTTTAATTTTATAGATAGTAAGATAAAATATCAATATTGAGACAACTAAATAATATCAAAATTCATGCTATTACCTTGTGCTCTTAATCAAGAAATTGTTTGTACAAACTTCTGTATATATTCATAGTGTTTAAGAAAATCCTGAATATTTTACATGTATATTTTTCTTATGTGTCTTAAAATAAATACGCTAAATTTAAACTATCATAATATTTCCCCCCAGACTATTCTGATCTTGTAGTTAACTTTATTTTGAATTTAGTAAGGCATTCACTGCTATAGAAATGTTACATAATAAAAAATGACTAATTGTTAATGCAAATAATTAAACAAAAACATTAATAGAGTTAGTGTTCTCTGATAAATAGTGGGAATTATATTAAAAATTTCTATGAAAATTTACTTTTTACAAATATTTTACTCTATTCGATCATTTATAATGTGTGCTCAGGCTCACTGCTGCCATATATAAAAAAGGTCTTCAACGCTCTATTTTGTATAACAAAAAAAAAACAATTTCTCTCTCTCAAAAATCTTTGCTATGAATATATATCACTGCCATCTATCGACTGCCTTCGAAACTAAGCCTTCCGATAACAATCGTTGTATTTTAAAAGATTGAAAAAACACAACTGTATGAGATGAAGCAATGTGTAAAACAAGTAAATTACTAGTAAAAATTGTTGACATTATCGTTAAATATACCCCATTGAATTAAATTACCATAGGAAAATTTGTATGTTTATGAATAAATAAAGAAATAAAAGTATATTTACTGTAACACAGATCTACACATTTTACAATGAATGATTTAAAAAATTCTGACACTTTATTTACGGTTATTAAACATTACTAAATACTTACTTAATTATTTAAACTTATAAAATTTAAACAAAGAAATATATTACATCCCTTTCAAAACTATATTTGCACCAATTCAACTCGAATACCCAAATTTTTTAAAAATATTCTTTTATAGCTTTATTATTATTATTAGCTTGAGAAAGTTGTTTTTCTCATTTATGGCATTAATGAAAAATTAATACGAAATTAATAATATTATAATTTATAAAATTCTGTCTTTATTGCCACTCAAATTAATTGTTAAATTTATTCCTATGTATCTGTTAAGGCGAGAGAGAGTATATGCTTGTACTTATGTTTATAAGATTTCAGTATTAGGAAATGGTGAATAACCAATTGCGAATATCAATAGTAAAATAGTGAACTCCAGTGAATTCCAATAGTAAAAAAAGAAAAAAAATTAACGCAGCAATATTGATTGTTTTATACTCTAAATGTAATGTTAAACAATGAAATTTTTAAAACATAAGTATTAATCGAAAATATTTCTTATGCATTCTTTTAAACTAGATTTTCGATTTTTTATGATGTTTGACTGTCTACAGTATCCATACAAATTTAAATGGAGAAAAGTGTTTTAACCATACCTAGCTAAGGAGGTGTTTGAATTATTCAGAGGCAATTCGAAAATAAGCTAGACATGTAAGATGAGTGTTAAACGTCGAACTTTGAAACGACGAATCTCTGTTAAGTGATGAAAACTGTACCTGAAAGGGCACATCACACTCTCCAAAATTTCCCACCACTCTAACGTGAGGACTTTGAACCTCGATAAATTTGACGTGCATCAACCCCTCTTCATAGTAAGTCTTCTGTAGCATTAGGACTCGAACCCGGGCCTGGACAATGCTGGCCACAAATTCTCGACTATCATTGAATTCTACTTCGGCTACCAGCCGAGTGGGAATTGAGGTTTTAAACAGGAAAATGACTCAGTTCCAATACATTCTAGTGCAGTGCTTCTCAAACTTTCAATATGTGCAACCCAATCTTCAATCATAATTTTCATCGCCCTCCCCCCTTATACAATAACAATGTATTACATGTAATAATGTACTTTTACGTTTTATCTTAAAAACGACCTTAATTATAAATCGGGTAAATTATCAAGATAAATATCAAATTTCGTATGTTACATATATGTAATATATATATATATATATATATATATATATTACGTAAGTGTTATATATATATTTTCAAGTAACCGATAAGTATATCATGTTACTTCCCCTTGCTAATTTTTTTTAAATTGGAACAAATTGCAAAATATTTTTTTAATTGAAGAAGTTACCAAATACACAGGTACCTTGATACAGAAAGGTCTCAATAACCGAAGAAGAAATCTTCAAAGATTTCAGAGCAAGTGTCGAAATAAAAAGGTAGTTTAGTAATAAATCATTCTTTGAATTTTGGGCAGGGGTAGATGTTGAATTTTCTGCATTGAAACAAAAGTATTTCCTATGCTCTATCACCATTTTCCCAACTCTAATACTTATTAAACTTGTTCTTAATTTACTATGGATAAATTAATTATCAAATACATTGTGCACTTCTGATACTTTTATATCAGCGTAATTTTTTTTATTATATCATAATGTAGTCTGTTTTGCTTCCTTTCAGTAAATTAATAATTTGTAAAATTATCTTTTATTTTAGACTTTTTGATATGCTCGTGCCCCCCCCCCCTCCACGGTGGGATTAACAAGCCCCCTAGGGGGGCGCGCCCCACAGTTTGAGATCCACTGTTCTAGTGACAAACGTGTCCTAAAGAATAACGTAAGTGGTCAGTGACTGTTATTAGCATTTCGTTGAAATTTTTGTGATATAAGGATGTATATTTGAAATTTATGGACATGTAATCCAAAATGAATTTTTATTTGACCTTTTCTGTTTATATTGTGATAGATTGTTATAGTCTATTGATTAATATAAACATAATTTATTTTAATACATTTCATGTGCTTCAAGACTTTATCCTTAATTTCTGGAGCAATAAGGCATTTTTCTCATTAAGATCGTATTTTATTCTAACATATCAAATATTTACAAAATGCATATTTATGAATTACTATATAGTTGCCCAGCCAGTATGGTGGATGTAACCCTCGGCTTATAACCGAGTGGGTTCGGGTTCGAATCCCGAGTAAGGCATGGTTGTATTTTCTTCGGGAAAAGAAGTCGGACTTTCGCCTGCAATGGACTCCCGTCTCGAATAAAAAGCAGCGCATCCCTTCTTTTTATACGCTGGGATCATCATCTGTAACAAAGCCTATATTTTTCTGTTTGTATTGTATGTCTTTGTTCTTCCACTTGTATTTTAGGGCTGCGGTAGCCCAGTGGTCAAGGTATCGTATCACGGCAGGCATGTCATGAGTTCGATCCCAGTAAGACTAAAGACCCGCCGTGTAGGGCAGCGATGCACGTTAAATCTGTCGAGAGCTGAAACGTCCTCCCGTTGGTGTGGTGTGGTAGTTAGAAGAGGGGGTGCCAGCTCAGGTGTCGTCCACGTCATTTGACCATGGTTCAAAATTACGTGGTCCGTCGCCAAAAGCCCTCGTGTAGATGAACAGTGCGACGTAAATATTCACTCATTACTCCACTTGTATTTCATATGTACCCCCAAGATAAAAAACACACGACAACAACAGCTTGAATTAGTATCGTAATAGCTCTCTTTCTCTACTTTTTAAAAATTTTAACATAATCTAACACGTGTAATCATTATAATATTGGACTGTGTGTATTTCATGGATTAATAATTTAATTTAAGTGAAATTTTTAATTTACACTGCTTAAGAAAACATCTTCAGCGAAAATCAAAAACAATTAACCAAAAAAGATATTAAAATAATTAAATGCTTTTAAAAATTTAATTAATTAATCTGTGAAATGAATAATATATTTCTATTTCAACATCTTTAAATCATTAGGGTTAGAATCATGAAATATATACGAATGTTTGGGAGTATATAGAATTATTTTCCTATGATTGAACTAACTGAAAATTTAGTATATTGATGTGCTATATTCAAATAATTAAATTATTTTGTTGATTGGATTAAAAAAATTTAAAATCTTAAAATGATGCATGACATAATAATTGTGAGTTTTTGGCAATAAGCAGACCAAAAGCAAAAGTGGAACTCGATTTCTATTAAAACGCACTAAATTTTTAAATAAAAACACTTTTTTTTATTTTTGAAGAATTTAAGAAGAACCTATATATAGGACACTTAACAACGAGGAGAGATTGCAACTACCAAAGATATCGTTTTATAATTTTTCTTGTCTTATTGATACGGTTGAATGACATGGAAAAACATCAATTTCGAAGTTCCTTACCAATAATACAATTATTTTAAATAATAACAATCGATAACTATCCAATAAAATTTGTTTTTATTTTCTTTAAGTTGAAAAAAAGACATTTTCTCATTTTTTTTTTTCTTTTGCTCATTATTTTTTCAAATAAGGTTTTATACGAGGGTTAAGTTTTAATGAACTCATTTTTGGCCTTTTTGAAGGACAAGCTCATTTCAACCATGTAAAAGACGAGTATAAATAACAACTAAGTATAGGATTTTAAAGAGAAATTCCACACTGTGTTCCACATTACCCTTGATAAATAAAAAAATGTTTATCAGTACTTAAGCAAAAATGTCACATTGGGTTTATCATAGCTTCATAAAATAATTTATAAATATCCAAATCATAAGATTATATCAAAATTGATATATTTCTCATTTTAAAAAACAAAATTTTATTCAAATATAAGAAAATATTAAGATTTCTTTCGATAAAATGAGAAAAAAATATTTCGTGTTCCTTCTCCTAACATTATTACTTAAATATTACATATTAGAATGGAGAATATCGTAATTTTCATAAATGCATTAAATTTAAACCATTTAAGAAATTAAAGACAATTAAGCAAACTTTTTAAAAAATTGTTTACGTTTGTAGGTCTTACAAATATGTATTTTATCACAGACTCGCATTTATCTTAACACTACAGTTAACTTCTTGGGAACTGCATTTCCTTTACAGCAATACTTCTTGTAAAAACCACGTTTGAAAAAATAAATATTATGTTTCATTGCTTAGAGATAGCTGTTGCATAAACTGAACAAAGCAGCTGCATACACATCGAAAGGAAGAAAAAATAACAGCAGACACGTAGTATAATAAAATGTACACGAGTAAAACTTCAAATCTCACCAGACAAATTGAAAGGATTTATTACAAATTTTTAAAAAAAATAGCTCTGTAAACTGTAGAGTATAATTTTTACTGAAATATAAGAGAAATTTTTTGTCAGTTTGATGGTCCAATAAGATATTTAAAAGTACAAAGTGTGTACAAAATATTCAAAATAAATGAGAAAATTTTAAATATTCTCAGAAATTGTCTTATATAACTTCGAGATGTTGTTATTGCTGTTGTTTATCCTAGTTGCAAAAAAAAATCTTTATAAAATATCAACTATTCACGTATCTAATGTCTGTATCATTAATGTAATTTATAATTATTTATTAATATACACTTACTGTACCATTGTTATTAATTTTCAAGTTAACAAGCATGAAAGTCAACCACTTTTCCATTTATTCATTTATTATATTTTAATAATATAATTTTCTTACTTTTTTTTAACATTTCATAAAAATTTACAAGAAAGTTTTTTTTTTTATTTTCCTGCTTAAAGATTAAGAAATTCAATGCTTTAGATAGCAATCAACATCAATTTTTGTTAAAATATCTGGTTATTTTGAGCAATCTAAATTAGGGATGGTGATTATATATACGTATATATATATAGATGTGAGCTCCTAAAAGGTATCACATGCAATTAATGGTGAGATAAATTAATTTTGTACTTAAGAGGTTTTATGGAATATATTTAAGGGAGTTAATTATTATAAGAAGGCTTGTACATTGAGCTTCATAGAGTCATAGAAACAACTAAGTGTATATCGTAAAATCCCGTGTATAACTTGCACTTTTAGCACCAAAAATAAGATCGAAATTTATAGGCTTTATACGCCAGGAGTAAATATAATAGCTCCAAAAATAAAAAAAGAAGATATGAGTATTAAAAAAATTACTTTTACATAGACTGGAATACTGTTTATTTAAAAGAAAATAAGGAGAGAGTTGTAGTTCTGGAAGTACACGAATTTTTAAAATCCTGGGATAATGCCTCGAATAAATGATTTCAAAACATAATAGCATTGCACACGTACATTATAAGTTCCTTCTTAAAAAAGGGGGTGCGCGTAAAACGGCGAATATACCTAAAAATTAAAAAATGTAACGTGAAAGTATATGTACGTGTTATACGCCGAATTTTACGGTATGTATAATTATCTGAAATACATTGTGCTAAGCATAACAATTCAACAATTATTTCATAAAATATTCTCTCTTTTTAAAAAAATGAAACATCAACGTTGTATTTTAATATAAATTAATACAACAGCGTATGTTGTTGGTTGAAATAAAAATTTTAAGGCTATTTAAGGCATTAATTATAATTAGTTAAAGAAAAAGATGAACATACTTAGTTAATTATCATAAATGGAATATTAAGACAAAGAATTGCTTCAATATACTTAGAGTCACACAAATCTTATAGACATAAAATTTAACTGAGCCACAAAAACGAATTATATACAAAAGAAGTCATTAAATATATTGTAACTATGCACTATGTATATGAAAACGACTAAGTACACAGTTGTCAAAATTGTTTGAACACTACTTTACTCGCTTTGAAGCCGAGTCGGATTCTAATGGAACACGGTTCGTTAACTGGCATTGCACTACTTCTAATCAAGTTTGTGGAATTTGGCTACACACACACAGTGGTAAACTTAGAATCTCGTTTAAGCTTGTAAAATCCATTCCGGTAAAAGTTCCGCATAGCCTAACAACCTTCAACTGTGAAGCCTTGTAAAATTACCCCAAAACTCATTATGAATCTACGGTTGAATTTAGATCTCATTAGCATCAAAAAGCAGATTACAGTTTTAAATAAATATATTTTTAATTCACACAGTTAAATAACAATCTATTTAATTTTTTTAATTTTTTATTTCAATCGTATTATATTTTTTGAAAATCTGAAGAATGGAAATTCTAATTATTCATTAAATTCCGATGATAATTGTGGTTTATGTCTATAACAGTCATACTATAACCAATAATATATTTTGATAAATTCTTTTCTTTTCTTCTATCTTATCTAAAAATTTAAAACATAAGAGCCGTCTTTTATGGTATAGGCATAAAGCTTGAATAATTTTAGAAGAATCTAAATAGTATTCTCTTTCTGTATTCAACTACGTATTCTTTCTGTATTCAATTCTCTTTCTGTTCCTTTTTTTTATAAGTTTTTCTAATTTTTAAAATCTTTCGTTGAAACTTATTTTCATGTAATAATTCCAAGCGTATTTAGTTCTACAAAATCACATTTTCATGCATCGCTTTTCAAAAAGACAAGTACAGGACGTACAAGAACAAGTGTTATATTAGTCTAACTTAAATAGTTATAATTTCTTGGATACATTTCATATTCTAAATCAACAATGACTCTCATGCACAATTAATAAAATAACATGCTCTTAATCTAAATTAAATTTTTAAATATTATTAGAGGTCTCTCAAAATATATGTATAAAGCACTGCTTTCTTAACCCTTTATCTACCGACGGTACTTATAAATACCACTCACTTTAAATTACACAGAATAACTATTTTTACGGATACTCTGACGATACTTAGCAGGAATATCCTTTTAAATCCACTTTTCCAAGATATATGGTAGCACGGTTTTTATGATGAGTATTTTAGCGGGGAAGGTGCATAGTTTTACAGCAGAAATAGCGTTTTCAGCGCATTGCGAAAATTGTCATTTTTGTTCCGAAAAAATAGTTAATGTCAAAATGTAAGTGTCTTATTTTTTTGTATGTAAATGAAGACCTTAAACGATTTGAATATTTATTTTAAGTGAACAGGGTATATAATTAATTTTCAGCTGATTATCTTTAATTAATTAATTAGCGGGTTAAATTTCCCAAAGTTGAGTATTTTTTCTTTTTATGTATATCCCTTAATTTTCGATATAGTGATTAAAAAAAATATTGCATGAAAAAAAACTGGAGTAATTCATAATGCGGTAGATAAAGGGTTAACCTTTTTAGTTTCTTAGATAATCTCAAAGTAAAATAGCATGTGCGTAGTCTCGAAGCTCTCATAAAATTCTATGTAAGACCTCTTAACACTTAAACTCTCTCTAACGGAATTAAAATAAACAGAAACAAAAAATAAAAGAAAAAATAGCAATAAAGTAATAGGTTGTAACAAAGTATCAAGAGTGGCGACAAAGTATCAATAAGCTGCAACTAAGTATCAGTAAGTTGCAACAAAGTATCAAGCTGCAACTATTTTGCAAGACTTTCTCCGCCACTATACATACAATGTTTCAACTCTTGTAACTTATGGGAGCTATTTTTATTCAGCCCCCATATCTTTGACTAAAGCTTTGCAGCTGTTCTTAGATCGTTGGCTTTTATTCCTATTTTTTTCACAAATGAAATCGCCACATTGGCTACTGCTTCTGATACCACGGATTACTGACTTTTACCTCTGCTATCCCCCCTCTTTCCTCCAAGCCCCTTGAAAGCTGTCGCTTCTACTAGTGGCGTCTGATCCAAGCTCTAATCCCTTGCGTCCAACTTCTTCTACCTCCTCCTCCCTTTCCCTATTTGTCCCCAGGATCAGTTATCCTCTTAATATCCTTGCCTCTTCAGCCTCTTTACGCGGAGTCCTCTTACTGGTCATCCTTTCAAGGATTAGAACGATGGTGGAAGCAGTGTTTTCATTTTTCAAGATAAAACCCGGGATTATTCTGGAGATTCTTTCACTTCAGCATTGACTCCAACGAACAAAACCATTTAAACGCGCGCTGCTAATGATGGCTGCTTATGACTCCGATTTCCTTATGGGTGGTATTCGCATCCCGTTTATACAGCTCTTATACCGTAGGATTTACTTGTAAGTGATAAAAGGAACCTCTTTGGGAGGGATCAGTGATTTAACGAACTAACGAATACTTCATTTTCTTTTTTTCGTTTCTATAGGTGTTATAACTGAGTTGAATACATACATTTTTAATTAATCTAATAAATAGTTTTCTTAAGAATATACTATCTAATGATTCAAAAAATGTTTTCATGTATTCGTATTCCTTTTTAAGTTGTCTCTACTCATACGAGGATTATTTATAATTTTAAAAACTGGAAAGTGTCATGAAAGTTATTGCACATCTTTTAACTTAATTCAATTCTACTAAGGAATTAATTTTATTTTAAATCATTCAATTTAAAGATATGCAGCAAAATGAAACAATAATGTCTGATGACTTTAATTTCTCAAAAGATAAAGCTCCCGTTTCACAAAATTTTATAGATATAAATATTGCTTCCTTCTTAATTCGTCTCTTTGTGTTCTTCGTATAATAAACTATGTACATGAAGTATCTAATGACTCAGTTTTGTATTATTATTCTTTTATTACATTTTCATGTAAACTTCTCTGACATAATTTATTCGCATCGCTTAAAAATGAGATACCGGATAAACATCAAAGGTTTTTTTTCCTTTATTGAAAATTCATATTGTTTAAGTTTCTCAGTATTAACAGAAAAGAAGTAAAATGTGCATATTAGTTCAAACAAGTCCTTATAATCTGTATTTTAATTTCCTTTGACACATGTTTATCATATGTATTCAGAATGATTTTTTACCACCCTTAATAAACTTGCGTAAAGAGTAGGGGGACAAAAATGAATCAGAATCAAAGAGCATTGAAGGATCAAAAATGCTTTCTTTTTGCTATAGATGGCATTGTCAGAGAGTTCGACTGTACAGCAATCCAACTTGAAACCAGCAACTGAGTAAAGTAGATTCTAATTTGTTATGGGTAAGTTGAAGGGTTTCATTATCTCTATATGTTTTCAGATAGGAGATGAGAGTCCTCAAGGACTCTAAATGCTTCACAAATCCTCCTCCCCCCCCAGTTACCATTTGAAAACTGGTCCCTGAGGTAATAGGATGAACAAATACTCAAACGTTGAACTAGCTGACTTTTCCCCCTCGCGTATGAAGCTGGGAATGTAATGCACGTGCCATTCTGTGTTAGTACCAGGAACGTTTTCCAAAACAGGCGTGCACCTCCTCAAATGACCTTTAAACGCCTGCACAGAGAAATGATTGCTTGGGGAGAAAGCTACTACAAATCAAAGGCAATCTATAAAGATGCCGGACAATGAGATGCTTGCATCTTGCAGAAAGCAATTAAAAGATAGCACAACGATTGAGTATTTCCCAAATCGACATGTGGAGGATACAGTCAGCAAACGAAATGAGTCCATACCTTTCGTAGAATGTCCAAATACTGACACCTGAGAATTTGCATCACTGAAAAGATTTCACTACTTGGTTTCGTCAATAAAAGGCAGTAGACCGTTCGTTTTTTGCATCCATTTTGTTCTCGGATGAGTTAAATTTCACAAGAGAGAGAGAGTCTCCAATCCACATAACACTCGTTTGTGGGCTTTAGAGAACCCCCATGGGTCGTGAACGCGTGCACCTCAAAGCTGCTTCTCTGTCAATTTTTAGGTCGACATTGTCAGAGGCTAACCTCATTGGATTTTACCTCGTTTCTCCTCTTCTGTGCAGTAAGTGTGTAAGCTTGATCTTTTTACAGCAAATCTTGTAGGAATTTTTCAAAGAAGCATATATCTCTCAGTCGCTGCTCTACTAATTGTAGTTCCAACATAATATATGGGGTTATCCAAGTTGGATATATATATACCGTAAAATCCGGCGTATAAAACGCGCACCAGCACATATAACGCTCATCTATACTATCAAGCTACATTTTTTAATTTTTAGGTATATTCACCGTATAACGCGCACCCCCTTTTTTACGAAGGAACCTGAAATGTATATGTGCAATGTTCTTTTGTTTTGAAGTCATTTATTCGAGGTATTATTTCAGGAGTTATTGAAAAAAAAATTAGTATACTTCAAGAACTATACCCCTCTCAGTTCATTAGGTATGTGTCTCTTCTTTTAAATAAAAATTATTCTGATCTATGTAGAAGTCTAATTTAATTTTACTCTCATATCTTTTATTTATTTTTAAAGCTATCATTTTTATACCCGATGTACAGCGTTCACTCGTAAATTTCGATCTTATTTTTTCTTTTATAGTGCGCATTGTACGCCGGAGTTAACGGTATATATGTGTATATATATATATTCTATAATAATGCTTTTTACGTAATCTGTGAAATATTTATTTTATAATAGTAACTTATGCTCTACTTTTTTTTTTAATTCATTGTAAATCTATAAGAAAAAGTCTTGCTTTACTGAATATTCTGCTTATGAAACTGTATGAGGGACTCCAATTTTTGTTTGAATTCAGAATTGTTCTGTTTTATTTATTGTTATATTATGACAAGTAAATATTTTCGATGGTAATAAAAGGTTTAACATTTTTGAAAAGTAAGCATTATTGCAATTAGTTTAAAACAATAACAAAAAAAACCGAAATTATTTCTCTGTATATATAAACTATCTATTATCCATCCAAACAAATTCATTATGAAAATATTTCAGCAAAATAAAATAGTTAATTTCGTCAGCTTATCTCATTTTTTATGTGAAATATATTTATCACAAAAGTAAACTGCTACATAAAAAATATAGCTTTTGAGATTGTTTTCTTTCCCGTGACCTTGAACTAATCTTTTTATCTCTTGATTGTTTGAGTAAAGGATTTCTTATAGTCTTATCTCCTACACCATTATCTATCACTCACACAGTTAACATCAATTATATAACTCTATCACATTTATCAGAAGCTCGCTGCTTTTATCAGTATTTCTCAATTCTTTGACAATAATCTAAGATTTATCCTTGAGAGTTGCCTACTGTTCACCCAAAACTATGTACTCTTCATTATTTCACTGGGACGTCTGCGACAAGGAAAAATGAACTTTTTTTACCCCAAATATAAATGGTTTCCACTTATATTAAAATCAATGGAAGTTATATTTTTACAGTAAACTATTTGTATATTTATAGACCTGTTAATGTAAAAAATCCCATTATAAAATATAAATAATTCTGTATGAGCAAGTCATATTCAATAACAATTTTTTTTTATTTTCGAGTCATGTTCTTATATTTAGGTACATTTTGCATAAAATCCACTCCATATATAGCTTTAAAATTTTGCAGAGTTTTTTTTAAACATAATAGGTCATATAATGAACGGAAAAAAAAATTTAAAAATAAAGTTTGTGAAGTTTGAGGTTCAAATTTCCTTTTAATTTCATGCAGAAACTGTGTTATATCTATAACTTAAGAACTTTTATTTGAAAAAAAAATCATTCAGTTTATTGAAAATTTGTGAATCTTATAATATGCGAAATATTAGTATCATAGGTAAAATAGATTTTGAGAAAAGTGTACCAGAATCATCAAAAAATGCATTTCGAGAAAATTACAAATAATGATATTTTCACCTTTGATTTGCAAAATAATATTTTTATAATATAATATAAAACCATACCATAATTAATTGGATTATTCTGCCTCAGTTTTCAGGTTTTAATTTGTAAATTTTAAATTCCATTTTATATTTAGAAGTATTTTTAATTACTCTTTCCCTACATCATCAACACGTGCTGTCAACGATTCGCAATATCTTCTATTTAAAAAACCAACATTTTACACCTTTAATTGTAACATTTTTACTTCTCTTTGGATATAGTAATTACAGGATATTAAAGAATTCTGTGCACATGTTTTAAGTATTGCTTTAAAAATAAACAAAGGAAATGTCTACGAGTTAATTTGATGTCTAGTTTAAATAGAACTCTGTTTTTAAAAAATTATAACAAAATAAGCTATGATTTTGTACTCATTCATACACATATGAATATTTATTTAGTTTAAAGTAAAAACAACAGTTATATAAACATAAAAATTTATTCTTAAGTATTTAAATGTTAACAATAAGAGTAGTTAGGAGTAATGAAGCGTTCATACAAGCTGCGTAATAAATTTAGGATAATCCTCAAGGTCCACTTTGTACTATATTCCCTTAATCAACAATTTAAGAACCACACTGAACATTTACAAATAAAAACTAGACATAATTAACCTTTAAAAAATAAAATTTTATGTTAAAATTTTGTAACTACTTATTTAAATATTCCTTAATTCTTGCCCAAAAAATGTAGAATTCTCAAAAAGTTTTAACATATAATACTGGAAAAATACATTTCTTGTATGGTAAAAATTAGTATTTTATTATACATATTAATACAAAACAGATTTTGAAGAAAGTGTACTTGAATCATAGTTACATCACATTTGCATCCAATTTTAAAATTCAATTTTCTCCCGTTCTATGTATCGAATTCTAAGGAATAATGCATCTATGAATGCAGCGAAACGCCCTCTATTTTTTAAAAGTAAAATAAAAAAGTGCAAAATTTGAAGTATTTTAACATCTCAGTTGCCTTGAATTAATTATAGTTTTGCAGAAAAATTCTAACTTTGCTCATTTATAATTTATTTTTAAACATACGAGTAATAATTCTTCGTATTAAGGCCTATTTCCTTGATAAAATATTTTCGTATTTAATGAATTATACGTATGATAGTTATTTTTAATGTGTCAATGATACAATTTTTTCAATTTATTATTTATTAGTCTTTTAA
>BMAV01023068.1:224329-245558 GCA_019973955.1 Trichonephila inaurata madagascariensis | reverse complement strand
GTAGAACCAAGAGCGGCAAACAGAGTACACATGCAATTTTCTCTCTTCAAACAATTAAATCTCTCCAGCATTGACATTTAAAAATTTACAAAAGAGCTGTAAATTTATCTTTAGAGTTATCTATAAGATATATTTTCGTTATTCCGTAAATGTCCATAATTCTGAAGATGTTTGTCAAATAAGGTCTATTCCAAATTTGCAACTTCCATCCACTCAAAAATTGACAAATTTGTGAAGTAGTGTAGAGTGCCACTGAGAATTGTACCACGTGCCACATGTGGCACGAGTACCATAAATTGCCGACTCATGCTCTAGATTAAAGGAAAGATGTTTAAAAAAATTCCAGCATAAATATAAAATATAAAATAATTAAAAAACAGTATGATGAAAATATTCATTATCATGCAAATTTACATGCTAAACTCAATGCAAAATAAATAAAAAAAATAATGTATCTTTGTATCATTATTATTCCTGATGATAATTAAAAAACAATTATAATTATTCTAATTTCATCTGCAAACGCGATACTCATCGTCAGAATTTTCGTCATCAAGATCATCTTCTGAAAGCCAACCACCTAACTGGTTCACGTAATTTTCAAAAAATGTCCCTGTCTTCTAAAATTTTCTCTACAAAAGTAACATAAAATAAACAAATAGCGAAAAAAAACACATTTTTGTCATACATTAGAAGTGAAACAACTGCATAGTGATGTAAATTTCTACCACATGGTTTTCGGAAGATTGTTTGGGTATTCGATGTAAATTGCACAGAAAATAACAGCACCCCCCCCCCCCCCCAAAAAAAACCCATTTTTTTTCCACTCATTATCACTTTTATTAGCAAAAAAGATTAGTTATAAGAAATATTTAAGAAATCGTGCGTTTATCCCAACCACAGCAAACAGCGGAATGACAAGTTCAAACCTACTTTAATGATTGTGTAACATTTTTTTAACAGCTACGATCCTTACAGCGCAGTAGTCGTGAAAAAGTTGCCAGCAACAACCAATTTACAGTACACCTGTTTCGAATACAATTTTTTGTTCCCTAAATATTATGATGGAAATTTCTATCACTAGTTAATGCTTTCCTCGAAAAAATGTTAATAGTGATTACATTCGAATCTTTGCTTTAAAATATGTTCATTAATTAATATATATTTAAATAAATTGTGTATCATGTTTTAGGCAATGGTTTCCATTAGAATCGTGTTTTCCAACAGTCGAAATAATCACGTTCTGAATTTTCCTTTAAAGTAATTGTTTTGAATTATTACATTGAAAACAGAAGGAAATACCGTCTAGACATAGAATACGTGAACAAATTTAGTATGAAAAAAGAACTTGATTTCCAGAAAAAATTTGAATTTACGAAAGTCATTCTATCTAAAAAAAAAAATACGTAAAAAAAAAAAGTTATGTATGTATTTTTTCCAGTACTTCTGTAATTTCATTTGTTGTAAGAAATCCAAATCCGAATCTTCCGAATCCAAAAATTCTTTTAGTTTAGATTCAACTATCTCTATTCTATATTTTAAGTACATTAAAATTATTATGTTAAACTCTATGTAAAGTGGATTCCACAGCTTTCACAATAGTTTACCAATCTTAATGATAGGTTTGAAGGTACTTGTAGACTTAAAATGTGTGTGTGAGAGAGAGAGAGAGTGTGTGTGCTAAAATATCTAACTTCTGTTCGATCTTATTGATTAATGATTTCGGTATGACTATTTTTAATATATATTTATTTCATGAGCAAAATAATTTTGAAAAATATTCATATTTTTAAAAATAGTAAAAAAATTTTTGACATTCTGGTCATACATATTGAATTTACTCCTTGTGATTTAAAATTTGATGTTTTGTGATTTTATAAATTTTGTGTTTATATAGAAAAATACAATAAATAATCTCTTTTTACTCAAGAATTTTTTTTGAATTGATTCATAGACAGATAAAAAAAACTGAACATTAAAATAGATATTTTTTTCTGAAAAAAAAAAATGCTCCCAACAGTATATTGGAAGCAAATATTTTAAGCAAATTTTCAAAATGATTTAGAACTTACGCATGAAATTTTCCCGAACAATAAAAATTTTCTTTAACATTGTTAGTTTCAGGAAAAATTTGAATCGAATTCGAATGCAAAATAAAATTCGTTTCGAATAGAGAATGCAACAAAAGCGAGAAGCCATTAAAATGTATCAAGTTCTGGGAATATAAAAATCGCCCTAGATAACAGCAAAATATTTTACTTAGTCTAGTGCTTGTTGCTATATTGAGAGATTAATGCATACCGTACTTTTTTTTCTATATTTATCTACACTCGTGTCCACAAAATTAAGGTCACAAACATAAAATCTGTGAAAACTGATGAACTATTCAGTGCGTTGCCGCGAAATTGCGCACAGAGATAGGTTACAATATGAGAAAGAATATAGCAACATAACAATATAGAAAAGATTTTATTTTTGAATTAAGATAAAAGTTTTATCAAAAAGGGGGAAATCATGAATTAGAGAAAGAGCATTAACTCGGGAAAAGTCTGTCTTGCATGGAGTTTGACCACTGTGAAATGCTATATAACCCTCACAATGAGCTACAATATTGTTTATGAGGGTGTCAATAAGTATCTGTGACAACAATGCCCATTCTTCCAAAAGCGGGACATTTACTCCCTGAGAGGTCCTGGAAGGAGAGCTAAGCTGAGAAATGAGTTCTAAACATCCCAAACATATTCAATAGAATTGTAATCCGGAAACTTCGAGGGCCAATCCATACAGCAAATAAGCGAATATTAGTTACTTCATGAAATTCATTAACAATGTGAATTCTGTGTGGCCGCGCATTATCATCCATAAAAATGTATTCTAGGCCCATAGCACCCTGAAAAACCTCACATAGGCATCCAGGATCTCATCCCTATAGCGCTGTGAGTTGACAGTACCCGCATCAAAAACGTACAGTGGTGTACGACTACCCAACATTATGTCACCACATACAAGGTTCCCTTTGCCACCAAATCTGTCGATTTTTGTTACGTAGGAGGAAGGACAGCGAGGTCCGATTTTTCCCCAGATGAAGATTCGACAAGAATCACTTTGTCTGGTACATTTTGACTCATCTCTGAGAAGAACACGCCTCCATTCTTGTAGTGTCCACGACTGATGTTTTCAGCTCCACAATATCCGTTCTTTCCTGCTGGATGCGGTCAAAGAGACGTACCAGACTGGACACCGGGCGTAAAGGCTAGTTAATCTCTGTAAGATGGCTGTAGGCTGTTTGTCGGGAAATTCTTCCAGACACAGCAGCAAGGTCACGAGGAAGCTGAGGAGCCGTTTTCTGCCTATATTATCGTGCGCTTAATGCCAAATAGCGATCCTGTCCATATATCTATGCTCGGTGGCGGCCGACTTTCCTGGTAACTGTACCACATTTTTGGAATTGATTTCATAACCGTGAGGCCACTTTCAGGCCCCTTGTACCCATCGATGCACCCCAACTTCATACTGGCATCCTTCAAGACTGTCAACGGCTCTCCATCTCAAGAAATCATCTAAACGCTTATGAGAAGTCATTTTCTCTGAAAACAGATTAACTTGCTTGTTTTAATGCAATATTCACAAAACTGGAGGCAAAATTTCCATATGCGTTAGTTTTTTCAAAATTATTGAGTTAATTTTGCAAAAACTAACGCTAAACAGCATCTTTTCCTAAGCTGAAGGTTGATATTGTACTACCCGTTCTTCAAAATAAATAAAATACATATTCTATCAGTTTTTCTTGACTCATTTTAAAATTATGACGAAAAACATGTTTATGACCTTAATTTTGGATACAAGTATAGATCCACCATGCAGATAGGCTGATCCATGTTAAATCTGTCGAAACTCTAAGACCTCACTTTGGCGTGATATGGAAGTTTGGAGAGGGGGGTAAAAATTCGGGGAGTCCTCTTTGTCACTTTAACGAGGTATAAAATTACGAAGTCCATCACCAATAGTCCTGGTGCAGCTTCAAAGTATGAAGTTAATAAAAATATAACAAAAATCAAGCGAATTCTATATTTATCTATTCTTGTGTGATTCTTCATATTTATTTAACTGGTGACGGATATTTTATACTATACAAATTATTTTTAATTTATACAGTAATATACTTAACTCCAAAAGGACTTGTTGAAAATAAATCCTTGTAAATTCTATTATCTCTTTTGATCTTTTACTACGTTGTCAAATTTGGTTATTCAATCATTCATCAATTTATCTTCTTTGTAATATGATATTATCAAAAATTGTATGAAAACAACGAGTGATCCAATCGAAATTTTATTTGTCCAGCGTTATGATATCAAAACTCGCCAAAAAAAAATTGTTTTGGTAAATTTTGGTTTCCTTTTTTATCCTTTAGAAAAGGAGAGTTTTTTACAACTATATGACAACAAAAATCTTTCTTAAGGAAATTTGAAAATTTAATTCTTAATATATTAAAAGGGTTTCGTAGGTATCATCCAAATTAGGAGAGCTATATCAATGCATTGAGAGAATTTGACATTTTCCTGTACTTGAACTTTTAAAATTACACTGTTTATGACTACTGTAATCTAAAATTATTGCTATATTTGTAGAGTGTCTAATATTGTGTTATATAGGCCTTTGTAGAAAATTCATGTGTAATTAATTATCTTACTGACAGAAAATATTTTTAAAAGATAATAAACCACAGTGGTGCATGTAATAAATGTTTATTAAATTTAAAAAGTAAAGTCTACTTCAAATTATTAATAATATATTTAAGCTAGTAACTAAACAATATAAATTTTTCAAAATTAGAATGCTGATATATTTCATAAAATAATATAACACTTCAGTCTGTATCAGTAATCATTAAAAATTCAATTGTTTTAATGCTATATCTGTGTGTAGTCCTAAGAAATAGACATGCTTATTTCCAATAAAAACATCAATATTGAGCCAATTTTGCATAAATGTATTGAAATAAATAACCCAAATAGGGAAGGAAGAGACCACGCTAAGACAAATACTGCAATATATTTAAGCATAGTATTAGTAATAAGACTCAATATATATATTTCCGTTATTGTATTAGTAATAAGACTCAATATATATATTTCCGTAATTGATAAATACAAATATTTTTTCACCCTCCATTCATTCTTTCATTCTGTTTAGCCAAAAATGTTTTCAAAAGGGAAAAAAACCCAAACTCATGCTAGAAGAAAGTTGAGATGTGGAGTGATTTTTACGATAATTCTGAGATAAGTTTTTAACACATACGCTCTCTGGTTTTAACAATAAACAGTGGAATATATACAACTATTTTACAGCTTTAGGAATTTTTTTTAAAATATTCCGAAATTTTTGTAAATATTGTAAATATTTTGTAATTGGAGGGAACTTGTTTATAAAAATTTCAAAGTACCTCGAAATCTTAAGATTCGTTGAAATTTTTTTCAAAGTGATTAAATACTAACTAATGGAATGAAGCGTTTCTATGCAAATAATAATTCTAATTAATACTTACACAAAACACTTTATTCATAGAGTAATATTTGTGATTTCAAGCAATCAAGCAATTTTTTAGCACTATTAAATGCTTGAAATCTTAAATAAAACTTGCTTAAGAAGCATATTTTTATAACCATGTCAAATATTCGAATCAAATAAGACGTGACAAATAGACCTTTTAAGCTTTATTTATTTTTTTTTTATGTTTTGTCTTTAAGCAATAATATTTTTTAACTTAAAATATCATATATGAAATAGAATAAACTGAGCTATTAATTTTATTAAAACACTTAAAATCATTGACAAACTATTTAAAAACACTAAAATAAGAGAGAAAAATATTTTTATTCTATTTTTTTTCCCCCGCAACTTCCCGAAGATACATACTGCAGATGATTCATTATTCATTTTCTTTTTAAATACTTTCCATAATGAGTCAAAACTTCCAGTGCAAAATTGTCTAATGCAACAAATTTCTTTTGTTCAAATAGGAAATGTGTTCCAAAATGTCTTTATCTTCGCTTTTAAAATAACAATGAAAACATTTTAGTACTTCTAAAAGTGAAGAACATGATGTAGTCTTCCTTTCTTATAACTGTTGAATAATTAAAAAGAACTTTCCCCCACCCTGGATAATTTAAAAAGATTGAAAAAGAAAATATGCATCCAATTCCTTTTATCACGTGGGTTGGGATTTTTTTTTTTTACTACCCCTTTCTTCTGCTTTTTTTCTCCCTCTCCCTCACGCCTGGAACAAAGAGAACCGGGGTTTTAATTCTTTCTCTAATTTCATCTTTTAATGATTTTTTAAGTATTTCCCTCCTAGTAATTATTTTAAGAATCACATTTAGTACGCTTAATTATTGGCATTCGCGTTGAGTTGTTTCTAATTGGTGATGCTTTGTATAAACTGTCAATAAGGACGGGGATTTTTTTAAGAATGTCATTAAGCCTCAGAAGAGTTAAAGCAATATAAAAGCGTTTAAATATGTAGGAAAAAATTGAAAGTAATATAAAATATTCATTTTAAAATGATTTATAGTTATTTTAACACAAACATATGTTGAAAGAAAATTATAAATGGTCTCTCTCTCTCTCCTCCTCTCTCTTTCTTTTCTTTTCACTCTCTTATCTTCCTTTCTCTCATTCTCTTCCTTTCTCTCTCATCCTTTCTCTCTCACATTCTCTCTCTCTCTCTCATCCTCTCTATCATCATCATCCTCTCTCATCATCATCTCTCTCTCATCTCTCTCTCTCTCTCTCTCTCTCTCATCATCTCTTTTTCTGTCTCTGTATTACTTCGTATTGGGTTGATTTTTTTTAAAATTTATCTTGCCTTCGTGTAACTGTTGAACGAAATTAATTTGAACTAATCAAACAGCAGTTTTTATAATTCTAATCGATTGAATTTGGTACCTAATGATGGATAAGAAAAAATTTATTCTAAGATTATCCTAGTGTCAATATTTCAAACCTAAATTTTTAAAACAAACTAAAATACCCTTGAAAGCTTTAAAAGATTCTTATCTCAAAGCAATATATCTACTTCAGTTATATAGGCCTAAAATTTGAATTTTAGCATTCTTTTATGGAATGATTTCAACGTATGTTAGATGTTAAACTTACAATCACACTCTCGCATAAGCAACAAACAAAAGAGGACAAGTTATAGAATATAGGGATACAGCTGGAAAAATAATTTTTATGAATTGGGTTACAGAGATGAACTGGTAATCTAAGCTTTTACAGTCAATGCTTTTGTCTAAGGTTTTATGATAAATTCCTAAATAAAAAATTTTCGTATGAAATTACAAAAAAAGAGATTTTATCATTGCTATTATTTTAAGTTATTCTTTAAAGTAAAAATGGGAAGATATACACATCTCATTAACGTTTAATGTTGTGTGAGAAATATGCAATTCAAAAATATCATGGTAGCACTACGTAAAAAATATTATTTCATTCATCTCGATACTTAAATTACAGATCTCAAGCAAATAATCTATAATTAAAATCAATAATATAAAGCTATATAGTTGTATTTCTTATGTAATACAATTTTCTATTTCAGTTATAATTTTTTCATATTTTTCTCTCTTCCAACTATTTGAAAAAGTAGTTAAATTTTAAGCGATACTTTTATTCTTAGAAGATTATTTGATTTATTTTATTTTATGTTTGAATTTTGAAATATAAGAGAATTGCGAATGTGTTTTAAAACTCCTGTTTATTCATAAATGAAAGCTACACGATTTCATTACCTTTAATAAACCAAAAGAATAGGAGTTCATTTAGTCTGCATTAGACAAATACATTTGTATATTATGATAAATCAGTACAAAAGTCTGAAATCATAAAAATTGTAGCGAATATGCCTCAATGTCCATAATACGTTTTTTCCATAATACGTTCATTTTAAAAATATTGTTAGAAGTTTTTAATTCTAGCATTTCTTTTTAACCGAATTTCTGGGATTATTGTAATGTGATTTCACTTGCCATTTTTATTCGAAATGTTACTTGGAAAGATTTTCACAATAATTAAAAAGAAATAAAAACTCAAAGAGATTCTAAGTTATAGTTCTAAATAGTTCAGAAGATTCATATGTGTCTTTAAATGTATTTTTTTATCATGAAACAGAAGCATGTGAAGGAAGAAGACTCAGACACTATGAGATCAGGTAGTAGTTTTAATATAAAATTTTATTGGGCTCGAATAAAATATTAAAAATAATTATACATATGGGCGGTTTCCGTAGCCGAATTCCAAAAAAATATGTATACTGAAATAACATTATCTGTCTTATTACCTTTGAGTGAAGTCTCCTCTCAGTTATGCTAGAATGTGCTTCACATATAACTTCAAGTGGGCTCATTCAGAACATTCTACAGAGCCATTTCCCACCAATCTTGCTAGTATACTCTTAACACTTTCAGAACCACATCACTTATTACTATTTCCTAATATCTTCTGACACCTGTGACAGTTTCTGATAATCATTTCTTTTATTCGCTACAATTTTGTTTATACAGCAATACTCCTTAGCATACATCAGGGTTCATTCACAAGTCCAAGTTCTTAAATCCGACAGCGTCATAAAGTAGTCCAAAAGGTTAGTTCAGGAAATACGTTAGAGCCCCTTACAATCCTTCCCGTTAAGGTATCCGACTACGTTTGGAACCGTGATTTAGCAAAAGCATGTAAATGGATAATATTTATGATATTTAGTGTCACTTCGAATAGAAAATGTATATAAAATTGTTTTAAGAATTAGTATTAAAATAAAAAATTATTTAAGTACAATATTTTGACAAAAAATGAATGTAGAATGACCCATTTTCAAAATATTCTCCTTTTGTGAAAAATGCTTCGATTATAATAATATTTTGTCTGTATTTAGCTCAGACCTCTGTACAGAGGCTCAACTAGAATTTTTGAAATATATAACTTGGAAGTGGATTTATCCATATTTTACTACAACAGAGGAGATAAATTTTAAGAAAAAAACACCGATAATTATTTCAATTGGTGGTAACTCTGAAATTAATGTGAATTTTTTAAAATTCTAGTTCAGCCTCTCTGGAAAAGTCTTTGCTTTATATAAACACACACACACAAAATATTATTATTATAGAAGCCTTTTTAATAAAAGGAGAACGTTTTGAAAAAAGGTTATTCTAAGTTAATTTTTTAATTGTATTTAAATATTTTTTGTCATAATGTCCTTAAAACAATTTTTATTCGTGTATTCTAATCTAAGCGACACTAAATATCATGAAAATTATCCATTTATGTGCTTTTTTAAAATCACGGTTCCGAACGTAGTCGGATACCTTAAAGGAATTGTAATTTATTAGTGGGTTCGAAAGACCCTTATCACACAATTACGCTCATATTTTTAGAAGTTCAATAAATAACAAAAATTGTTAAGTCTACTAACCAGAATTTGCGGACTTGAGCCGAACTAAGTCTAAATTCCTGAAAATTATAATAAATCGTAGTTTTATATCCTAAATTTATTCATCTAATTGCAACAAGTCGCATCAATCTCTCATTTATAAGCATCCATCTATACCAATCACAAATACCTCATTAAATTGATATTATACCCTTATTAATTTTAAATTTTGAAAATTACTCAATATTATCTTCACACCACTCTTATATAATACTTTAATTATTTACATGAAGATGCACCCCACTTGGGTGTTGTCTTAGGAAAAACTGCAATGGGAAAACAAAAATCCGAGTTACATGCATCCTATTTTATACATATTGTTACAAATTTAACGAATTATCATAAATTTAGTTTGTCGTTGATACAGTCTCACTATAGTTGAATCTTTCCTCAGAAATATTAGATAGAGCTGATACTTTCAACACACACAGTGGCTTTTTGTCTCAAAGTCTGTAATCCTGAAATTCAACGAGTGGTATTAGTAATTTATAAGACATGATTGAGAATTACAATTATATATCCATATTATTATTCATACAGCACATATATAAATTCTTAGACACAGTCTATATATCTGGTCATAAAAAGTCTCAAAATGCAATCGTTTTTCGTGCTGCATCATTAATATTAATGTTAATGATATTCCAACTACACCGGGTAGTTGACAATGGAATATTTATATATTTATAAACAATTACATATTATGCTTATTAAATATTTTCGAGCATATCAAGATATTCTAGCAGAAAGTATCTGCCATTTTTAACAAACAATTTTTGTTGTGAACAAGAACTAGCAAAATTTGATACTAAATAAAAGTTTGATAACAATTTTCTTCCAACAATCTAGAAAAATTTCCAATTTTAGTCTTTGCAATTTTCTACTGTAATATTATTTCCAAAACTTTTTAATTATTTCCAATCTTGCTTGAATCCTCGAATCCCGACTTTATAATTATGTCGCACCCAAAATGTTTACATGTTGCACCTTGAGCTGTAACCTCCGAAATATTCGACTAGCACTTTAGCACAAAAAAAATACTTCCGGCATAACATCAGACGAAATAAATGACTTTTCTACCCCCATATCCAGGGCTGCTTCAAATCCACGGGTGGGTTACGTTGGGGGGGGGATGATATTGTAATGGGAAAAGATTCTGAGACACACACATTGGGATCTCAGAATTAACATCATACATGGCATTAAATTTAATACACACTTTATTTGTGGCCAAAATACCAAAAATAATTATATGCGTGGAATGATTTTCCGTAAACGCACGAATCCTAAATATATATATATATATATATATATATATATATAATACAATATAATATTTTAATCCTTAAGGCATCCGACTACGTTCAGAACCGGGTTTTTGAAAAAGCGTATACATGAATATATTTTTATATTTATTGCCATCTAATTTAGAATAAACATATCAAATCGTTTTAAGAATATTGCAGCTATAAAAATTTATTTAAATGGAATTTTTCGTAGCCAAAAATGAAGAAAGAATGACATTCTCAAAACAATGGGCCTTTTACTAAGACTGCTTCTATAAAAATAACATTTTGCTTACGTACAACTAAGACTTTTCTACAGAGACTGAACTAAGATTTTTGAAACACATTTTTTTCATAGTTACTATCAATTGAAGTACATATAATAAGCTGTTTTTTACATATATAATTTTTCTCTATCTTTCTCTCTCACACATTTTCTCTCTGTGTGATGTTTCACACACACAAAATATGAATAAATTCTCATCAAAATTACATATTTCAAAAATCCTAGTTCAGGCCCCGAACAGAAGTCTTACACAGGAAAAGTATTATTATCATAAACGCATTTTCTATGAAAGGAGAATGTTTTGAAAATAGGCTACTTTTCTTCATTTTTTGCCAAAAAAAATTGAATTTTTAAAGAAAACTAATTGTAATAATATTCTTAAAAACAATTTTATATGTATATTCTAATTCAGGGAAAACTGAATATAAAAAAATATATATTCATTAATACCCTTTCTCGAAATTCCGGTTATGAATGTATAATCGAATACCTTAAGTCTCATCTCAGCTAAACTTGAATATGTTTTACTAATATCTTCAAGTGGATTTACTTAGAATCTTATACCAAAACATTTCCCCCAGTCGTATTCGTATGCTCATAATAACTTCGGAACCATCACTTGTCGTTTTTCTAATATCCATCCATGCTCTCTCCTCTTCTTGGTGTTCTCCGGTAATCCTCCATCTATAAGCTACAGTTTTCTTTATGTAGCAACATTCTTTTGTATGCATCATAATTTCTTCACCAGGAGAGGCTCTGATGCAAGACATCACATTACAGAGGTTCAAAATTATGAGGACAGTCACCAATAGTTCTCGTGCAGCTTCAAAGTGAGACTTTAATAAAAAATAATCAAATAAAAAAAACTTATATCAAGCAACATCATAAAGTAGCCGAAAGATTAATTAAAAAAAAGGGAGTGTAACCCCTCTACGAGCTTCTATATTTTTATATTTTCATAATAAATTATGCTTTATAGAAATAAACTAAGCAAATCTGGGAGGATCTATATAGAAAATAAATATCTCCCAATCGTCGAAAATTTAAAATCGAATTTTTTTCAGCTGCTTTGTATTTTGGTTACATGTGACAAATTAATTATAAGTATAAATAAGTAAATTTGTATATTAGTATTGATACTTGTTGCATCAAAACCAAATTCTATTTTTATTTATTGTATTTTATTAAAAATAAATATTCATTTATTGTATGAGAGAATTTTAATTAGGTCCGGTTTTATTTACACAGTTAATTTATCAAAGAAAAATAAATTCAATTATTTACAGAAGATTATTTTAAAAGATTATTTTCCCTGGGGAGGTCACAAACTGGTTAAAGTTTTATGAGAGAAATCTTGTAGCCCTTTGCATGGAAAAATCTGAAAATTGGTATGTATAGCATTTCTCGATATATATATCTTCAAAAATAGTTTTTATTAAATAGTAAAAAAAAATCTTTATTTAGCCTAAGCAGAGATTTAACTTAATATTAATCAATAGCAATCGAATACTTACTTTTCAACACTTCCCCTGTTAATTTTATTTTTATTTCTTTATCAATTAATTAAATTTTAGGTATTATCTTCTGTTTCGAAACATTCACTATTTAAAACCAATTGCTTTAAGGTTTTCAGTACAGAACGAATCAATTGAAAAAAATCGGTCAAAAAATCAAATCTAATTTTTTTAACCTAAATTATCCGATAATCTCACAAAATTTGAAATCTTTAAGTTTAAGAAACGAAACGTTATGATAGGTTTTACGTGTTCGTTTTTATTCACTTCTCAATGGCCCAAATCAAAACTTTAAACTGACTTATCTCAGACAGATAAAATAACTGGTTTGTCTTCATTTAAAATGCTAAGGCTTTTTTTTTTCTCTATTGTGCCAAATGCTTTAATATGTTTCTAACTGTTGCTAATAACGTAACAAAGGCTAGTACGTATTTTTGAATCAAAGCTATACTAATTTTTTTTAAAAAAAATAATTGAATTTGCAATTTATACATTTTTTTAAGAAATTTTCAATAAGCATTCATAAAAAGAAGCATTGTTCGAATATTAATCATGTTATCACGAAACCCATACAGACTTTTGTTACTCATATTTTGACGTACTTACTCATAAATCAAATTCCATGTGTGTACGTCAATTTTTGTAGGAGGAGTAGCATTTTAAAATCACTTCATAAAATTTAAGTTTTTTCCTTAAAAAATTAAATTGTCAGCTTTTTATGAAATTTTGAGCACAAAAAAAAGTCTTACTTAATACATACACATAAGCGGCAACCCGAAAAAGTTAGAAAATCATTAAATTAAAAAATTTTGTACAAATCGTACCATGTACTTAATAGTTATCTATTTATTTTAATAATTCTTATGAAAAGTAGAATCTTACTCCCCCCCCCCCATTTTTTCATGCAGATGAAATATTTAAAAAATAAAAAAGAAGTAGATTCGGATTTTAGAACTTGAACGAAGTTGCATCATTTACCAATTTAATTTTTGAACTTATTCTATAAAAATCACGTGTATCAAAATAAATGATTTAAGTTACAAAAAAAAAAACAGACTTAATTCCCTTTTTCTCATAAAGGATTTGGACAATAATTACTCCAAGGGCATTTTCAACATTACATATTTTAATGACAATTTTCTTTCTTTATGTCGGCGGGTAAGACTCAGTGAAAGTCAATAAATGAAACATTTAAAAATATTGTTTAAAAGATTCCCTCTTTTCTTCATTTCTTAAACGATCATATATCTCGCTAATAGGTACGACGACAAAAACCCAACGTTCTCAAGTGGAAAACAAATTTTTTGACCTCAGCACCGCCAAAGCGATAAAGCTGAAAGCAATAAAGCAATCTAATAAATCTTAAAGAGAAGGGAGGATTTTTCTTTCGGAATTCTCTACCCGCAATTAAAACACGATAAGCAAGAATACATTTGTTGAATGCGTTTTTGTCACAAATGAGTATTATGGAGGAGGGAGAGGAACTGTTCTTCGTTCGCAATTTCCGCCACAAAAAATCCAAATAAAATGTCCTTGCAGGAAATAATTCCTTTCTCCTCTGCGACTTCGTTAAAATGTTGCAGCATTCCATATAACGATGTTTCGAATTATTTCGGTTAGTTCAATAACATCTTTTAAAGGACGAACAATTATATCATTTTCTGTGTATAAAATTGAAATTTCTCAAAATAAAATGACATGGAATTCAGTAATGAGTTGCGTTTTGGGGAACGGTCGCTATCTTCTTTTAAATACGTATCTGACGAGATAGAAAAGATGATTCCCAGAGTTTACGCTGAGTTGTTGTATTGGATAGGGGCTGGGGAAAAATGGGAATTCCTTTTCAACTAAGCTGTTGCTTTCTCATAGAAACTAATCTTCTACCCATGCTAAATTTTAAAACCAGCGGTGCGTTCTGCTCTTCATGGCTCTTTGCTTCTTTTTATAACTTCTATGCAAAAGCCTCTATTGGGGAGGCGGGTTTAAGATATACTCGCTCCTTTTCTAAATGATCTGTTTACTATAAATAAAATTTTCTCTGTGGGTAACTGGTAAAAAAAAAAAGTGAATACAATTTTGGGCAGACAGAAATGCTGCACTTTAAAAATTTCTTATTATTATTCCCTATCAAATACTGGATATTTACAAACAGGTAAATGCATATATTTTTATTTGGTGTGTATACGGAAAAGTGTATAGGATTTATTTCTAAAAATTGACGTTTTTTAAGCAACATTTTATTCTTCTTTTATTATTCACTTTCGTTCTGAAGTGCATTGACTGTAGTCATAAAATATATCTCTTAGCAAAAACTAATTAAAATGTTTTTAATTTTTCGCTATCGAAACAATTCAGGGAATTGTTTAGCTTTAATTTGATGTATCTTTCTATTTTTTCTTCACATATAAAACCTAACTGGTTATATTATGAGCTATAATATGTTAAATGCAGATGACTGAATGAAGAAAATTATTAATTGAGTATGTATTAACAAAATTAAATAAAAGTGACAGTGTAGTGGAGAAATAAATAAAAATATAATACAATAAAATAAATATATATATTTGTTTTAAATAGGATGGAATCGAAAATGTATGAAATTTATAAATAAATATATTAATGATCTCCATCAAATATAATGAATAAAAATTTCCGAGTTACATTCGTTTCTGAGACTTTGCCTCTTTTTTTTCTCCTCAAATTAGTCGTTGTGTGTGTGGCATTGCTCTTCAAAGATGTCTTTTCCTAAACGTATAATATTGTAGACAATACATATACAAAACATTGTTTGGGGAAGTATAATTTTAATTTAGAGGGAAAGTTAATATCATAACTAATTAAATGATAATTTATATAAATATATTAATTAAAGTAATTAATATTTCTAACAAGTTTAAATAAATTAAATATTCTTAAATAATTTGATTTTATTATTTGGTAATTTAATTGCAGACAGTCTCTAACCATATTCTTTAAAGTAATTTAATTTTGATTTTACGATACGCAAATGTATTGCGATTTAATATATATATTTCTCTGTACATAAACATGCACACATATATACATGTATGTATATATACAGAATTGTTAATTATTTTATAGAATTAATTATATATATTTATTTAAAATGAAGACATTTGTCTAAATTAGTATCAAGTAAATATATACATAAAGTTCATGCATAATACACTTATATGTTTGCTTTATACAGAAATTCAAACTGCTCAGCAAAATTGTGCTCAAATATTCTTTGACATCTAAGTTAATATTTAATTTGTATTTAAACTCATTACATTACGTAGTTTATTTTTAATTAATTAAAATATTTGAACATTATTTCTACAAGAAAAATTTTAACAGGATGAAGTTCCTCACCTCACCTAATTTTTCATATTTTGCTTTTAGCTTATTGTTTAAAAAATTATTATTTTGTGTCTTTATCATTTTTCTGTTTCATTTTTTAAGTAATTACTTTATTTCGTTTTTCTCACTCTTTGTCATCAATGAGTGTACTATTTTAACTGTATACAATCTCGTTTCATGTGTAAATGTAATGCAACAAATCGTGCTTTAAAACTTTTATTTTGCAGCTTGAAAATTTTACACACTTTTGTTCTCATTCTTAATTTTTATTTTTTTTTTTAAAATAATCTTGCAATTTGTGCAAAATATTTAAATATTTTAAATACACTATTTTTTATGTTTCTGGAAAGGATTAGGATATTTCTAATTTATCTGCATTACTATTATATATATATAAAGAATATTAGATTATTAATAAAGTATTTAAATTCAAGTGTATATCGCTAAATATTATTAAATCGTAGCAATTTTCTCTTTTTAACGGGCAGTTAAACGCAAAAAAATCAAATCAAATTTAATCATATATATATATATATATATATATATATATATATATCGCGTAACTAAAAAAAAATTTAAAAAAAAAAATGACATAGTTTAAGAATAATTGGGAAGATCTTGTGGAAGAACTATCCGTATGTGCGGGAGTTGTGATTACCGGAACTATCATTCTGCACGTTTTATTTTTTATCTGTAACTATGAAAGAATAACTGCAGAATTTTCAGAAACGATTTCAACAACTCAGATCTCTCTCCCAACTATATTTTGGTCAACACGTTTCTAATAACTCTCATTAGTAATCCATATCTTATTAAGTACTCTAATTATTATTGAATCAAAAGAGATTTCAAAAAGTAAAATTAACAGTATTATTTCCCGAAAACTAATGCATTTCGTTCTTTATTTTTCCACAAATATTTTATCAAAGGCTTACAAAATGTAAAAGTTAATACGAGAGTTCAATATTCTTTATTTAATATTATTCATTTAAATAATAATAAATTTTACAGTTTGTTACTGAATTTTTCAATAATTACCATTAAAATACTGATTACAACAACCGAAATAATTTGTATTTGGCAACATTTTCTGTGTGGTAATTTTTTATTACATTAATTATACTTTATTTGTTCATGAATATGGAGCTATATTACTTTCTATAATTATTTTTGTAAATAAATATAATTTAAGCTAATTAATATTAGCACAGTTAGATCTACTTCTGAAATATTCCTTATTAAATTAACTTTTTAAGTTAAACTAAGAATATACTTCTTTTTTAAACCAAGCTAAGCTAACGGTATTTATAAGATACATACTATAATTATAATAAGCGAATGAAAGCGTATAGTTGAAAAAGTATGTAGGCAAAGATCAATTGTTTGAATTCTTAAACACCATAACAAAAATACAAACAAATTTAAAATGCCAGAGGAATTGTTTGTTACACTTATAAAATTGAAATAGTCCTTAGAGAGATTTGAACTGGCATCTCATTTACCCTGCATCAAGTGATGACTTCGTTGTTTATTTTAAATTTATGGGCAAAAGGTTCCTTCACTCCCCATAAAGGAAGTGAATTTCAATCAAACAACCTTTCAATAAGTAATTAAAGAAGAAATCATGCATGTTTATAAATCATTTGAACTACATACAAATTACGCAAGCTTATTCAACCTATACACCAGCTATTAGTTTAACACAAATAGTGCTAATTTTAATATTTGTGCAAAAAAGTCCCAAGGTGACTGCGGTGACCAAATGGTCATGGTCGCAAATACGTGACCGTCGTGCCACCGAAAACCAGCTGTGTAGAGAGGCTCAAAGTCCTCCAGTTGGTGTAGCGCAGTGGTCTTCAAAGTGTGTTCCATGGAACCCTTAAGTTCCCCGAGGCATACTCAGGGGCTCCAAGAGTCACAATAAAAAATTGAATAGAAAATTATTACTGTATATATCAAATGGATTCAAGTTCTCTATGAAGTTTGTATACCCACAAATATCTAAACCTCATCCCAAATATTAAAGCTGAAGATGTCTTATTTATACATAATAAATTTATTTTGTAATACATTCTCAACTTTTATTATAATATAATAAAAGAATACATTAAAACGTTTTTTTTTTCCTTATAACAATTTGAATATTCTATTGTATACAGGTTCTCTCTCTCTCTCCACGAAATATACTCGTTATACTCGTTAGTATTATGTTATGTAAATCTAAATTGTTTTCTAATGGAAAATGCACCTTCTTCCAAGGGGTTTACTATCTTTGGTAAACACGGGTATCACGACCCCGGGGTACCCCAGTGATCCTTCTCTATTTTCGACCCTCCATCTTGTCATCCAATTTTTTCTTTTCTTCTTTTCCCGTCCAGACCACAGACCTATGAATGTTTGGCGCAGTATAGCCAAAACTGGCTCTTGCGCCATAAAACACCAAACTCAACTCAACTCAACGCACCTTTTTCATTTATGGAAAAAATATCTATAATGAAGGAGAAAAACAACTTATTGACATACGAACACATTTCAACGTAAGATCTAAATTTAACAACTCCTAAATTTTAGATTGAAAATTCATTCAAAATACACAAGATTTCTAACACTCCAATGGCGCACACAAGAGGAGTGCCCTAGGGGGGCCGCCCCCCCCCCCCCCCATAGCCCTTGATTTTTTTTTTCGATTTGTTATAATCCTATGTATATGTTACGCAAAATTTAATTTTGTGTTTCTTATTAATAATTAATTTTACTAATAAATGCTAATTATTTATGGAATAATTAATTTTGCATTGTTTTTGTTCTCGAAAATCGACAAAATCAAAAGAATATGTTGGGCGTAGGTAGTATTGGAGCATGATACCAAAATGGTAGACTTCCAACCCTGGAACTCCCCCTCCGCCTTGAAAAATGTTTGTGTGCGCTACTGTAACACACTATACACATTTTTATGCCATACATTCAAAACAATGTATTTAAGAGAAAAATATTTCTCAAAGTGAGTATCTACAAAAACAAATTAAAAACGGAATATTAAATACAACTACAGAAAACTTCAGATCTAGACTTCGACAGCTAATGTAAAAAAATGCTACAAATATCCCAGTTACTAAATATAATGCATGGATAGGTGACTCTTAGATCACAAATTAATATTATTTTATATTTAAAGAATATATTGTATTGAAATTTTTAATAAATAAAATACTTTTTTTCGTCTTTACATTAAGTACCTATAACATGTTTTTTTTTAATTTGTTTTTTTTTATCTACTTAAAATATTATTTTAAGATATATTCTTCTGAATGATTGTGGAATGGAGCTCCTTCGAAGCACCTAAGGGTTCCATGAGTCGAAAAAGTTTAAAGACCACTGAGATGTAGTGTGTAAGTTTGGAGAGTGGAGGGCTAGCTCAGGTGTTGCCCTCGTCACTTAATAACAGTTCAAAATTGCGAGATCCATCACTATTAGCTCTAGAGTAGCTTCAAAGTTCAACGTTAAGAATACGATCACTCTAGAGATTACTAGATAACCTCGTTCGGTATTCATTTAAAATTATATGAAATTCTAAAAAGATATACGGTGCTTAAATTTTTTTTTTTATAACTGGCAACATTACATTTAATTGTTATTTTTAAGACATTAAAAATATTAAATGTTTGAAACTTCAACATTCTTCGGATGGTACACGAAAAGAAAAGACCTTTACAGTTTTTATAGAAGAGATATTAATTAAATTAGATTTTATGACTTACTAGTTACTTTTTTCATTTGACAATGTAGCATTAATAATCGCTGAATATACATTTTATGTTCGAATATTTAGAAAACTTCCAAATGAATCAAAAACTCTATAAGTCGTTTATTTTTATATAAATAAATTATAGTTTAAGAAAACTAAAAAACACCCTTTTGTAGTAATCGAACTAAAAAGTAAAAATTAATATAAAAATAAAACGATTAAAAAAAAAATATGAATGTCATTGTGGTAAAAGCGTGGGGTGCTCGATATCAATTGTTATAATTTCTTACTAGTTCTATTCCTAAATGCAGAATTAGTGTAAAAATGTAGTACAAAGTACCCAACGTTTTGACCAGTGACATTCGTTATTTTTTTGTTATTAATCATTTTATTCTTATATTAAGAATTTATTTTTACTTTTTAGTTCGATTAACTATAAAAGCGAGTTTTTTAGTTTTTTCAAACTATAAATTATTTTTCATTTTTTAGTTTAATCTGCAAAAGAGTGTTTTCTTAGTTGTTTAAACTATCATTTATTCATTGATGAATTAATCTTAAATGCGTCATTTTTTTAGAATCTGGAATACCCATTGGCGTTTTCGTTTTAGGGTTGTAACTTAATCTTTTAGTAGCCAAATCTGGAGATAGGATCTGGAATTAGTCGCCAAACCTGGAAATGGGAAATCGTTAATCCTGATGATCCTGATCAGGACAATTGAAAAAAATATTAAATTATTGTATTGTCATCGGTTCTTGACAAGTGTGTGAAATTTTGAATTAATTTGACCTTTTTAAGTGGGTAAGAATCGAATTCAAAGATTCCATTACATACAGATGAAGCTTATAAAAGCGTGTTAAAAATAAATCTTGCAAAACTACATATACACTATCTACCAATAAGTATTTGGATACCCATGCAAATGAGGATATCTGCAGTCCTGATCTACGCCACGCCTTCTGTACTTAAACATCGTGTAGGAAAAAGCATTCGCATTAGTCGCATGCAAGATACTATGAAATTCAGAGTTGTCCTTCGAGAAAGGCGAGGCTGTCAAATATCAGAGATATGGCCGATCCTTAAGGTATCCGACTACGTTCGGAATCGTGATTTTGCAAAAACGTATAAATGGATAATATTTATGATATTTAGTGTCACTTAGATTAGAAAATGTATATAAAATTGTTTTAAGAATAAAATTACAATAAAAAATTATTTAAGTACAATATTTTGACAAAAAATGAACATAGAATGACCTATTTTCAAAATATTCTCCTTTTATGAAAAATACTTCTATTATAACAATATTTTGTCTGTATATAGCTCAGACCTCTGTACAGAGGCTCAACTAGAATTTTTGAAATATATAACTTAGAAGTGGGTTTATTCATGTTTTATTACATCTGAGAGGAGAAATTTTAAGAAAAAAACACCGACAATTATTTCAATTGGTTGTAACTCTGAAAATAATGTAAACTTTTCAAAATGCGTAGTTCAGACTCTCTGGAGAAGTCTTTACTTTATATAAACACACACACACACACACA
>BMAV01023068.1:201475-224203 GCA_019973955.1 Trichonephila inaurata madagascariensis | reverse complement strand
ATGTAGTCTAATCTAAGTGACACTAAATATCATGAAAATTGTCCATTTATGCGCTTTTTTAAAATCACGGTTCCGAACGTAGTCGGATATACCTTAAGTTAAGCATTCCGAAATCGACAGTGGCATTAATAAGTTGTCGGAATGTTTTTTGACCTGGTAAATACGCGAAACTAAGAGATAGAGACCGACAAGTTCTGTGCAAAGAAAATTAGGAAAAATAGACCAACCCGATAGACCACATACACCAGGAGTTCCAACAAACATCTGAGACTGTTGTTTCGATAAATACCATTCGCATGAAAACACATTTGCTTTGATTACAAAATCCATCCAAGCTGCTCGGTTTAGCTGGTGTAAGGCACTTCGAAATTGGACCGCACATGTCTGAAAACAGGTTCTCTAGAGCAGGGGTGTCCAACACGCGGCCCGCGGGCCGCATGTGGCTCGCCGACACTTTTTAAAAAATTTTTAAATATCACGTTTTTAAAGTTTTTTTATTTTGAAATTTATTTGAGTGGAAATTTATATAAATATATATATATATATATATATATATATATATACAATGCATTTGCCTGTTACCCGTTCTTGTTTTAAAATAAATCCTTTTTAATAATAGAAATGTCCTTTAGATTAAAATAGATTTATATTTTATCAATCAGTTACATTTGATTTTTAAAATCAGTTGTAATTGATTTATTACTTTTTTAATAAAATTCGAATTGCATTATGCATATCCTTTACTATGGATGGTACATGATTATCTGTGTGTGCGACTTTCATTTCTTCTCCTCCTTTTTTTGTTTTGAGTGCCCAAAAGGCAAGAGGCAGTCAGAGATGTTTCTTAAAGTTTAAAAATATATTTTCAGGACGGTTAAGATAAAGGGCAATGTATACTTAATCGTTTGCGAATGACAGCTCAATCAAATTTCAATAATGAGTAACGAAAGATCAATTCAAAAGAAACACAGTAATTTTCAAGAAAATGGCAACTGTAATATTTTAAACATTATTGGATCATTGCATTATTATATTATATAAACATTATTTTGTATTATCTATGTATACATGAAAAATAATGAAAACAATAATAATAATTCATTGTTTTAAATTTTCACTCCAATAAATGTTTTTTTGTTTCCAAATCTGATATAAAGGTACATATTTTTATGTGCGGCCCGCAAAATCGTAATGTTTTTCCGAAGTGGCCCGCAAAGTCATTTGGGTTGGATACCCCTGCTCTAGAGTGATGAATCAAGGATCAATCTCTACCAGTCGGATAGGAAAGTCTGGATTTGGCGTACGCCTTGAAAACGACTTTTTCCAGAATGCATTGAGCCTATTTATCAAAGTTTGGTGGAGATAGAATTATGGTCTAGGGAGGTTTCTGGTGGTATAGACCAGGACCCTTGATCCCAATTCATAGTAAGCTCAACGTCAACTCGTGCTACACAACAATGTACTTCTTACGCAGCGGCAATTTTATGGGTTGGATCATTGTTACTTTCAGGATGACAATCCTACTTGTCATGCTGTGAAGTCCACCAGGGATTGGTATAATTACAATGGGGAGAACCGACTGGACTGGCCTGCCCAAAGTCCAGACTTGAATCCTACAGAAAACCTCCGGGACGAGTTAAATCAACGAATTAAGGGGTGCGGCAAACGTATAAAATCGGTGATAGAAATTTCATGTCTTCTCCAAGACGAGTGGAAGAAAATACCACTGTCCATGATCCAAACTCTAGTGAAAAACATGCCCCGGAAGTTTTATGGCTGTAATTATCTCAGGTGGAGGCTCTACCAACTATTGAACATGAATAAATTTTGTTTATCTCTTTTATCACACAAGTTTCCAATTATTGTTAGATAGTGTATTAATAGCATTTTTTATTTTTTAAAAAATATTCATTTGAGTTAGTTCTCAATTGTAAACAAAAATAATTTATGAAAATTTAAGACTTAAGTTGCTGCTATCCTGTCTTTTAAGTAAGTGTCGCGGTGATAGTCGAAGTAACTAAACATAAGATTTATTTCATGTCACTCGCCGTTAAAATCAAGAAATGCTATTTTTCACTATTTTGTATTCAATATCCAATTTCTGAACAGGGGCTTTAACAACTAGTATATTAACTTTAAAGGTTTTAATTTTGAAATAAAATTGGTTTAAATTCTTCTTTTAAATAATTGAATGCCTGTGACTCTTTTTAACAACTTCACCTAATTTAATTTAAAAGATACTTTTTGAATTGTGCATGAGTGTTGAAATAACAGTGATACAATAACAGTATTCTATCAAGAAATGATGAAAACAGTAAATAAAACCAGTTATATGAGCAGACGATTTTTATATGATTTTAATACCAAAAAATGCTATCTACAAGAAAGAGAGAGAACCATGGATTTTTAAAAAGTAAATAATTATAACACAATTCCGAAACTATAGATAAGAAGGAACTCGATTTGATTTGAAGACACATTGGGAAGCAACATGATGGCTATTGGCGATGGACCTAGTAATTTTGAACTATAGTCAAGTAACGAGGACGACACCTTAGCTAACACTCCCTTCTACAAAATTTTCCTCTACGCGGTGAATCTTAGAAATACGCTGCCAAAAAAATTAGGGGAGCAAATGGATTTAACAAAATAACGTAAATGTTTCTTCTAATAACTAACGTAAAATAAAATATAAACTTAACTCAGTGGCACAACAGCCCACGAGGGCCTAGGTCTACTGCACTTATCTCAGTTTAAGTGACCTTAGACGCTGAGGTGTATGAGCAGAGGATTCGGTCAGGTGGTCAGTCTGGTGTAAAAATAAAATATCCTTAGTCTAAAAAGTAACAGAAAACAAAAGAAGAAAACTTCATATGCAAATCAACGTTCATGATGTCAAAAACCAGAAAAGGGATTAAGTACGGAAATAATGATTTCGTAAAAATTGTTGTTTTTCGTAATCTCAATGGTGAAATTCAAACTATTGACTGTTGTTTTGAGGAAAGGTGACAGAAAAATGTCCAGAAGACGTGATCTACCGGAGTCCATGGCTTTACGTATCATCAGGAGACAGGAATACAGGCAAACACGAAGAACTGTAGTGGATGCTATTGGAGTGGCAAGAAATGAAAATGCAAGACTGTGGAATCGATTCCAAGAAACAGGTCATGTTTGACGTCGGCCAGCACAAGGTCGTCCACATGCTACTATAGCAAATAATCATCGAGATATCCTGTTAACAGCTCGTTTAGACAGAACAGCAAATGTTACACGGATTCAAAGGCAGTTTCTTTTGAAAAATAGGACAAAGGGTTTCAAACCAAACAATCCGAAATGGGCTTCATGCGGGTGATCTGTATGCCCATAGACTAATGGTGCGTAATCCGTTGACAGCAAGTCACCTTGCAGCCTGAAGAAAATTGGCTTCTCAACATAGAGATTGGATGCAAAGGGATTGAAGTCAAGTGCTGTTTACAGGCGAGTCCCGATTCAGTTTAGAGTGAGAGCCAGACATGTTTTGGAATAGTGAGAAAAGCATACTCGAAATAACCCTATTTTCGTTCAGGAAATATCACATTTCAAACTGGGTGGTTTGATGGTACGGACTGGAATCAGCATAGAAGGACTTACTGCCCGGAATATCATTCAGAATAACAATTCCACGACTCAGAAATATGCAGACGAGATTCTGAAATCCGCTGTAGCCATTGGTAATTTTTTTCTTTAAATGAAGTATAATGCCAGACTTCATACAGCTCATCTTGTGAAGAACTTTCTTGAAGCTGAAACAATACAGGGTATGGGGTGGATAGCATGCTCTCCTGATCTTAATCCGATCGAGCATGTTTGAGACACACTTGGACGACGCGTTGCTGTAAGACCAAGGCCTCCTGTTACTTGGAGAACAGGAGGATCGGACTTCGTCAAGAGTGGAACAGTGTTTCTAAAAATCTCATCGGTAACTTCATCGCATTCAGGCCAAACAGATGTGTGGAAATCTTAGCATTTCGGGAAGGGGGAACCACACACCGTATTGAGCATCCTTTATCATTAGTAAAAAAATCAGTTTTTTGTCATTTACGTACAACCAAATCGTTGCCCTGAAACATCATTTCATGCACTTTATACTATTCCAAAGAATTAAAGCTCCCATACAATTGTTTTTTACTTCTTTTTTGTATTGTGTTTTGTTACCCCTGTATTCCCCATTTTATGCCCAAGCATGGCTATCGCGCAAAGGTTTCTTCACTTTTAAGCTTGCCCTCCTAATTTTTTTAGCAGTGTAGAGGTAAAGAAATAATAGAACTAAAAACCAATGAGACATAACCGCATTGTTATACCAATTTGACTTCTTTCTGTGAGATATTATTATTACAAATACAGATTTGTTAACTTTTTTCTCAAAAATAGCATATATACATAATTGTATCTCAAAACTTTCAAGACAAGTACATTTCAGTTACGTATCAAAATATTTAATTCTTGAAATTATTCAATTAGCAAGGGAAATTTTTCATAAATAAAAGATTACAAAAAATTGGCTAGTAGAAGGATAAAATATGGACAATCAATACTTGTATTTCTAATTAATTATAAATTACAGAGAAAATACTGATATGAAAAGTGTTGCAGTTCATGAAGCCTTTTTGGAAATTAAATGCTTAACCTGACCATACGTCTCTTTTTGAACTGTGCCATCCCATTTTAAGTAGTCTGTTCCATTATCTCCGAGCAGGGCTGAAACGTCACTTTTTCAAAACAGGAAAAAAAATCTGTAAAAATCTCAAAAAATAATGGGTATGAAAAATCAAGATCTGAAACTAATGTTTAGTATCATGATGATGTCTGTAAGCAGGCATACAAAATGCGCCCCTCCCTCATACAAGTCGGTCAGAAGCCCGTTGTAGCTAATTTTAATAATGGAACCAAAATACGTTTTAATATATCTCCTCCAAAGAATTTCATTCTTATTTAAAATAAACGCGAAGTTAGACTACTTAAATAAATTTGTTCTATAGAAAAATATGAGAGCAAATAAATTGCTTATTTTTTCGTGTTCATTTTTGTTTTCCTTTCATTAATAAATAAAAACTATGAAGAAATGTGTATTTTCTTGAATAGCCATACTATAGTCTAAAAATTAGTAGATGTCTCGTTGTGAGGAACAAAATAAATGGTTATTAATCATCATATAGGATCATTATCACGTTTTATGATACGATGGTCACGTTAGTAGATGTAGGCTGCCATAATTGCAAAGCTTTGTAGAGGGACGTTTAAGTGCAAATAAATAAATTACATGATAAGAGGGGGTAGGTAATGCTTTATTTCACTCTTATAAAAAAAAAAATAGTTTAAGTCAGTGCTTCTCAAACTTTCAATGTTTGCGACCCAATATTCAATCAGAATTTGCATTGCGCCCCCCTCCATACAAACGATGTATTAAATTCAATAATACTATACTTTGACGCTAAACCTACAATTCAACTTTAACCTCTTAAGTCTCCCCGACGTATATAAACGTCTCACTCAGCTAGTGTGTTAATTGTCCTAGTCGTATATATACGTCTTTCTGAAGTACTATTTTTTCTGAGAAATGCTATCCATAAAATTATTCTGAAGGCTTTGGAAAGCAATAAAATGACCTTGCTAAGGATTTTTTTTTATTTCAGACATATTATTTTTTCCCTTTTTCTACCCCTCCCCCTTCATTACACCACATACGCTAACCTACGGGCTAAACGGTAGCATCGGGGAACGAATCGCGTAATTTTTAATCGCCGTTTAAGGGATTAATTATAAACCATGCAAATGATCAAGATAAGTGTTAATGTTGGCATATAATTTTATACATGACAAATCCATAGGGTCACTGGTAATTATTAAACTTGTCCTTAACTTTGTATTGTTAAATTAATTATAAAATAGATTGTGAAGTACTGATACATTTATAAGTGTATTATAATGTAAATGAGTATTTTATTTTTTATTATGTCAGAATGTATCTGTTTGTTTACTTACAGAAAATTTGATGATTTTTTAAATAATCATTGGTTTTCGACTTTTCAATATGCTCGCGCCCCCTCATAGGGTTATCACGCCCCCCTAGGGGGGCGCGCCCCACAGTTTGAGAAACACTGGTTTAAGTCCTTTAATAAAATGAACAGGAGCAGTAACACAAAAAAATACAAGGATAATCCTTTCTTAGCCTACAGTAACATTTTGGAGATGATTTTTACTTTCTTAATTAAATCGTTTTATTCTTCCCACAGTTAAGAAATTGGTGGCATATTTTTCTAAAATTATAGTGACAATTCAAAACTGCTTCAATGGTTTTCGCAGATAACTCTTTACTTTAGTCCGACCCTTGAGTAGACATTACCGAAAATATTATCTCTACTCTTGCATTACAGACTGAAGTGGCATATACGTATTTGCATAACTTTATTCGAAATAACTCTTCTGATCGAAATATACTTTTTATTTGAAAAATCTTTCATCCATTAATCTTCCACATTCAGTGTCATTGCTATTAGCAATTTTCATTGGGATTATTTTCCTTTAAATTATTACTTTAGATGTACAAACTGGTTGAATAAAATCTCAGTATTACCAATATCGGCATTTCTTACTTGTAAATATACACAAAAGTACTTTCCTTTTCTTCCCAGACATTAATTTAATTGAGAATTATCCAATCTACGCATTTAATTTTTGAATTTTGATATAATTTATCGATACATTACACAGGCAGTATTAAAGAAATCAGTAAGCTTATTTTCGAAATTTTTACTTTGGTTTTTCTTATACCCCCTCCCCTTCCTTTTTGTTTTTTTTAATTGGTGTCACACGCAAAGTTTAGACAGAAAATGGAACAAATAATAATATGGGACTCAATAATGACATATGGTAACAGTCTCAGGTAAGAGATGTATGGTAACTCTAAGTAGATAGCCGATAATTGAAAGCTCTTTGGTGGTGATGTATAAGTCGAGCTGCAGATTCGTATCCTGATTCCGATACGAACCAACTGCGTGAATTGATAAATATTACTGAACCTTAGATAGAACTGTAGAAATTAAAAGAGGGAAATATACTAGTCTCCATACACATCTTCGTTATTTGACCATTGATCAAATTTATGAAGTCAACTGTTAATAATTTTTACATTCCACTTGTATGCTGCTAATAAAAAAAAACCAAAAAAGCTACGAATGGCATCATAGAAAGTGCATGTCGAATATGCCAAATCGTTCGTTGAAATTGAATAATACTAAAAGACGTTATAGTATATTCATAGTATATACAAAAATTCCACTGTAATATGCTTTTTCACAAGAATGTTATTGCCGTAATTGTAACTAGAAAAATATAACACTGGACTAGCAATAATAACATGGTACAAAAAAACTCTTTAGAATGTTGTTTTACTGAAAAAGAATGTTTTTGCTGTCCCTTTGTAATTTGAGATAGTGAATCCTGTTGTCTCTCCAGACATGAGAACAATGAAAATATGTTAAGTTCAATCAAACTTCAATTTCTTCCGTTCCGCGACATGGGACGAAGATTCAGAGAGAGGTAGGTAGGCAATCTAATCGTAATTCAAAATATTACGACCTTTTCCGGTTTCATTTTAAAATATTATTGTGAACTGGGAGGGATATTATGAGATAAAAGTATTATAATTAGCGTTTTTAAAAGGTCTATTGATCTTTATTATTATAACTTTCATTTTATTTTAGATTCAGAAGTGAAGTACGTTGAGGACAAAAAAAAAATATTGTGTAATTTTATTATAGTTTACTTTTTATAAGTTTCTTGTGACTTCGATAGAATTTCTGAAAGTTATATAATGAATTACTTTTTGAGAAGCGGATTGTGAGTGTTCATGTTCGTAAATGAACTGGTAAAAAAGAGGCAAAATAGTTAACTTTAAATGCTGCGAGTTGAACTCAAAATGATATATCTACTTCTAATAAATGAAGAAAATCTCTTCACACAAATGCTTTACACAAGCAAATTCACCAGAATATTCATTTGACCAGTCCTAGTGCCACATAATATCATGATAAAGTTCTTGAGAAGTCTATTCAAGTTTGCTTAAGGAAAACAAATTTCTGTGGAAATATTAATAAGATACCTTATTTTTCGAAAGGCAGCTGGAGCCTATTTTGCCGGTGAATAACACGATATTATCTAAATCCATATAAAAAAAAAGGTATTTTTCTGCAATAAAACTGCATTTTAAAAAATGTGTGTATAAAAAGTAGAAGAAATCGTTTTAATTTTTTTTTTTTAAATTCAAATTAAAAAATAAGATATGTCGTTTTTTGAAAGAAAAAGCAAGATTTGAAAATCATGCTGTTTGGTACCCAAAAAGTCTTCTTAGTATTTTATTTATTATAAAAGTTGACAATGTAATGAATTTATTTAAAAGAGAGACTGGTTATTTTTTCTCATAATTTTGCCATTTTCATGTGTTGATTTTGTTGTTGGCAAATATACCATTACCTTTTATTAAATGCAACAAAAAAACTAAAGAAAAATAGAAAATCTTTCAATAATCTCTGGACAAATTTATCTTAATGTTTAATACTGTATAAATACACGTACTTTGGCGCAGAATTCGGGATAATTTCTGAAATAAGCACATTTACTACCAGATTTTGGATTTATGTGGGTTGCCATCTTTTGATCAAATATTCTTTAAGCTCTACCAAATATATATATATATATATATATATATATCCCTTTCTATACACACATATTGACTATAGCCTCTACATTGAAGAATTTCATGTTTATTAGATGCCGAAAAATATGGAAAATATGTTCTCCTTTGTACAATTGGATAAATGTTTAGATTTAAACTTTTAATCCATACTAAAGGCAAATTTATATTTGAAATTGTTTTCACAAAATCACAAGATAAAGCTACCTTCTTAAGATAAAGATATTTTCAATTAAATCCTAATATCATTCAATATTGAAATCATATTTGCCCTTGAAAACTTAATTCAGTTAAGAGAAAAAGTGAGTGATAGAACTTACCATAAGGACAATCAATACATTTTACAGGAGAAAACATCTAATGAAGCATAAAAATTACATGAAGTAAAGTAATTATGAATAAAATATGTGATAAAAAATACAGAAAATATATATTTTCAAAATGAAAGTAGGGAAAAAATTTGAATAGAGCTTAAAGTGGTAGACGGATGTATTGGTGGAATTTTATGGTAACTTTTTGCTACTTTATTCCATTTTTATTCTTACTTTTCGGGCCATTTCCTTTCCTAACTTTTAATTTTATGTAGGATGTTAAGCAAATCTTAAGACTTCTAAAAATGTTTTTCCTTCAAAGATTTATATTAGATGACAATATTATTCATCTTTTTTTCTTTTTTACTGATTTAAGACCTGTTAAAATTCCCCATCTTATCCAATATACTCTAATAAACTGATCATGTTATGTGTAACTGTTACTTCTACCAACACAGTTGCTTCATGTTACATTATGCTTCAATATTAATCATTTCTTAAAGTTTCTTCGATATATTATTTTGTTCGTAATTTTTAGGTGTCCTCTTTACTACTGGCCGAAAATTGTAAAGAAAAGGTGCGTGCTGCCATCTAGTACTCATTTTTAAAAATACAGTCTTTTATCTAATCAAAGTAGTGTTAACGAAACGGGCGCAATTGAGGCTTACTTAATGAAACGTGTCGTATACTCTCACATTACAAACACTTAAAAGAAATTTTCTCTTTGAATCCCAGAGTCACTTTTCTCTTATTCAGTTACAATCAATTCATAGTGAGACATAGATGAATTAATTACTTATTTGAATTAAAAGCATTTAATTATTTTTCTTTCGATGAAAGGGTATTTTAATTTTCTTGATAGAAGTATAAAAATAAAGAACACTTCTAAATTTATAAATTGCTTTCTTTTTATGGCTATGCCTTCATTAGGTAAAAACACTAATTATTTCATATATATTTTAATAAAGCAAAGAATCTATATTTAATGAATCATACGAATAATATATAGGGTAAGTACAAATGATGTGGACCTGATTTTAAAAATTCATATTTTCGAAACTACTGCTTATATTACAATAAGTGAAACATGAATGCAAAGAGAAATATATACCAAGTTTCCCCACCACCACCATTGATCAACAGCACATTCAAGATCGTTGTGAATGAAATCTAAATATGGCGGCAGTAACAAAGAGTTTTTGCGTATTAGGTATGCACGGGGTTTTTTTCAGTTATTTCAGTGCAGCAAGCATTTAGAAATCGCTATTGAAAAGAAACAATAACCAACAAAAGCATTATGTGATGGTATCATCAATTTAAGGAAATAGGCTGTTTGTGTAAGCAGAAAAGGAGCGGTCGGCCAAGCGTCTCGAAAGAAGCAGTGGAGAGGGTTAGGCAGAGTTTTATTTGAAGTCCATGAAAATCTGCGAAAGTTGCCGCCTGTAAACTTGGAATGCCCCAGAAAACGGTGTGGAAAATTTTTTGAAAAAAATTTAAATTTCAAGCCATATTGTTTGCAATTGACCCAACAAATAACAGAAGACGACAAGTAAGCATTTGTGCAGCGCTATGAACCATTGATAGAGTGATGCTACAAAATGTACGCATGCCGTGTAACAAGAGGATCACACATCAAACATTTGTACCAGAAAAAAAACTTGGTATATTTCTCTTTATATTCATGTATCACTTATTGTAATATTTGCAGTAATTGTGATAATGTAATTTCTTATAAAATCATGTCCATCATTTGTACTCACCCTGTATAAATTATCTTGTCTTTTTTACTATCGTAAGCAAGTCAGCTATTGTGTTTAGTGCTGAAATAATATTATTAACCTTTCCTAAAATGCTTTTCATATGAATCAATGTGCTCAAATTAACTGCCTGAAACTTACCGAGTTCGGAAAAACCATTGCTTTTTATATACGAATATTACATTCTTCTGAAATAAAAATATTTTGAATGTTTTCTGTGATGAATTAAGGCTTCTACACAGGAAGTTCAATCTGAAACAAGTGTAGAATATATTATTGTGAAAGTCCTTTTCATATTTTTTTTTAATTAAGATACACAGATGGTCATCTTAAATGCAACACCAAAAAGGTCAAGAGATAACAAGGCCAATTTTGTTAACACCCATAATAAATGTAGTGTTGTGGCCACAGCTGGCAAAAACCATTTCTACATTCCTCAGCATTGAGTAAAAGAGGCTTTGAATGTCTTATTATGGAATAGCAGCACATATTGTCAAAGCTGATCTAGTGCGTATGATGTGCTAGTCGTTATCTAATCACAGAAACAGATGTTCGATAGGTGATAGGTCAGCAGGACATGCAAGCTAGGGCAGGAATGCAATATGGAGATCGAAGAAGTCTTCAACATTGCTTGTTATGTGTGGTCGTGCATGGTCTTGTTGGAATGCATCGTAGGAAATCACTGAAGATAAGTAAGACAACAGGTTCCAAGATCTCAGAGATGTAGCACTAGCTGGTTATTGTACCGAACATGCATATGGGGGAGGGGGCAGTCCAATACAACCTCAAACCATAATAGTGAGTGCTGGACCAGTATGGGGATACATAAGACAACAGTTGAGCAATCTCTTTCCAAGGTGTCACCAGAATCAATTTCAATCATCGAAGCATTGCAGGCATAAGTGAGATTTTCTGAAAAGACAAAGCCGTCTCATTCAGTTATCAATGCCCATCGTTCAATACACGTAACATTTCAGACGTAAGCGCTGTGGTTTGGTGACAAAAGTAATTGCAGAAATCCGCACTTTGTGGGCATTCCAGTGTACTGTAAACAGCATCAAATAGTACTTGCGGGTATCGATTGTTGTGAGATAGACTGTATTTGCATTCTGTGAAGACCCTTAAGTTTGGCAGAGTGATCCATGATTGCCACGCTCCCAATATGCTTGTCATTACAGATAGCGATGCAAATAAGCTTGTGCAATTGGTGCCTTCAGCCATTCCGGCGTCAGTTTAATGCAGATTAGCATCACTGTTTCTTTATTAACGTCCAGCAGTATCACATATTTCTCGGAAGGATAAACTACACTCTCCAGATGCAACTATTTTTCTTCGGTCGAACACAAAAAGTATTCTTGAAAGACGCTCGTATTTTGCTTCAAGGCATACTGAAGCTGCTAACTTAAGACAATCCCACGAAAAAGCGAGTCCAGTACTTCAAAACGACTTTCTGTTCTCCTTTTATACAACACTTGTTCGTGGAACTACAAGAACCCGTGATAATCGTGCAGAATCTATGCTGAAGGTATAATCGTTTGTATATCTCATTGTGAAATATGCAATGTGAAAATTTCACGTTTTTCAGATGCTTTATTCCTGTTGCATTTTGGGTGGGTTCAACAGTGTATAACGCGTTGCAATGGTAGTCGTATTATCTCTATCAGGTTTGGTTTTTTTAACTGTTTTAAAATTATCCTCATTCTTTTTTAATGCTTAGACACAAAAATAAATGCAAACTGTTGGTTAAAATCTACATAAACTTAACTCAGTGGCGCGATATCCCATAAGGGACAAGACCTACTGTGCCCAACTCAGTGTACGCGACCTTGGGCCCTGAGATGCATGAGCAGATGTTCCGGTCAGGTAGTCAGTCTGACGCGAAACCCCCAGTGTTAAGTTCCCAAGCAAGCTTGGTACCCATTTTATCGACCCATTGAAGGGATGAAAGGCTGAGTCAACCTTGCCCAGTGTAGACCTGTGGTGTAGACCGGACCTGTGGTGTAGAAGCTAGATGCCCTAACCACTCAGCCACTGGGCTTCAAAATCTACATCACTTTTTAAAAAATCAGGAATAAAAAAATATACCAAAGAATCGGCTTTTTGCCACATGATCATAAAAACCAGGAGTAGCCAACCTTTTTAGAAACAGTGCCACTTTCAGATAGAAAATAATTATGCGTGCCACTTCCAACTTTTCGAACAAATGAAAAGGTTAAAAAGAGGTTATTTATGTAATTTTTAAGCAAAGAGTACATTTTTAATGTAAGTCTAAAAAATAATATAGTAAATAAGACCAAAACACAAGCTCAGATTTTATTTTTTAGTTAATTTTGAAAGATATATATATATATATACACTCATGGACAAAAAAATTAGTGCACCAAGAAATAATTGCGGGATCGTAACGAAACTTGGCATGAAGGTACATGTCGGGGAGATATGCGAAAGATTAGAAATGCAGCGTGATTACACATTACGTATAGCCAGTAGAGGGGGTTTATCGTCGTTCTCCATGGAGTATAAAACAGGTAACCAAAGCTTGTTTGAGTGTACTGAATCGTTTACAAAGGAAGAGCTAAGGTAGACATGTCATTACGCCGTTTTCGAAGACAATATGAGCAGCTATCACAGTTTAAGAGGGGGAGAATCATCGTCATGAGGGAAGCTGGGTGGTCAGCTTGGCGAGTAGTTCGTCAATTAGGCCGCTCTGATTGTGTTGGGAGGAGGTGTTGGGACCAGCGGATCCGAGAGATGTCACTTACACGAAGACCGCCACACCGTAAGAAATGCACACTTACAGCCAACTGTTTCATCGGCCGCCATCCAGGCACAGGTAGCACCCTCACTAGGGGCCCCAGTGTCTTCTCGAACCATACGAAGACGCTTGGCTGATGGACATTTGAGATCGCGGCACCCATTACGTGTGCTGCCCTTAACGCCCATCCATCGACGCCTCCGTTTGGAGTGGTGACGTGCACAAGAAAACTGGACTGCAGCGGAATGGAACCAGGTTGTCTTTAGCGACGAATCCAGATTCAATCTCAGCAGTGATGACAATCGTGTTCGTGTGTGGAGACCCCGTGGTGAACGCCTCAATTCTGCCTTTGCTTTACAGCGACATACCGCTCCCACAGCTGGTGTGATATAGCCAGCCCTAGTATTGATCCGTGGCACCATGACAGTTCAGTGGTATGTCCATGATATCCTGCAACCACATGTGTTGCCACTCATGCAATGGCTCCCAGGAGCCATTTTTCAACAAGACAATGCTCGGCAAGGGTGTCACAAGACTGTCTCTCCAATGTTATTACCCTTCCTTGGCTTGCCCGATCCCCAGATTTGTCTCCAATCGAGCATATCTGGGATCGTTTGGGATGGCGAGTTGGGCATCCCATGAGTTTGAACGAACTAGATGCAAGGTTACAGCAAATATGGAATGAAATCTTTCAAGACATCATACAGAACTTGTATGCCTCAATGACCGATCGTATCGTATCGTGCATTCGCGCTAGAGGGGGTTCAACAGGGTATTAAATCCTTCGTTCTGTTGCCTTTTTCTCTAAAATAAATGATCCTTTTTCTTTGATTTTCTAATCATTTACTTATATCAAAGTAGTCACTACGTATTTTAAAATTTTGTTTCATTTTGACGACTCCTTCTTGGTACGCTAATTTTTTTGTCCATGAGTATATATATTATTTTGAGTTATATTCATAATAGAAAACATTTGCTCACAAACATATGTTGATTCAAATCTATAGCAATATCTGACAGCCAAATCGTGTAAATTTGAAAAATTGTTTGTTAGTACAAATTTTCAAAATTCAATATAATTCCTTATATTTGCTTTTCAGTGTAGTATGGTGCTGTAGACAATAATTTAGATTTGAATTTCAAGTGAGTAACAACTAACATTTTTCAGAAAAACTGAAAAAGGTTTTGTGAAGAAATTTTCATTTTTTTTATCAGCTTGAAAATCCTCAAAACTGGAGGTGAAAGAATCCTGCAAAAATGGAAATTAAATTTTTAAATCTATCACAACTCGGAGCACTATTTTTGGTAGATAGTTCCTGCATTAATGTGAAATATGTTAATTTTTTTCCTCCAAAATCAAGATAAAAAAAAAGCAAAAGTTTGTCCACAAAAGAAAGTATAAATACAACTATGGTAAGAAAAATACAATATTTTCTTTATAATCTTAAATTTAAATTATTTTAATACCTCATAATATCGGTAAGAAAAGCTAAATCACAAAGCTAATCTTCATTCTAGAATAGCTAGTTACTCACTGTGGGCACAGTTAAGTGTTTTCTTCAAGATATTTTAAAATACGCTTCCTCACAAATTCCAAAATCTCGCGAGTGAAAAAGGCTTAGAAAGCCAACTCGCTCAACAATGCAGGGGCTTTCTCTACGCGATAAATTTCTATTGTGACTCATAAAATGTATTTAAAATAAATTTTGAAATCTATTTTCGTCTAAGACAACCGCATTTCAATAAAATTGTAAAAAATATTGTTATTTATTATTATAATCTTTTCAAATTTTTAAAATTTGTTATTAAGTCTTCGGGTGCTACTGTTACAGCCCAGCCATGTCACACAGTGGCACGCGTGCCGCGGTTTGGCCACCCCTGATATAGTCATTAAAAATATTTACCAACTAACTGAATCATTGTTTAAAAATGAAATTCCGAATAGTTTTCATTTCGTTAAATCCGCGTTATTATCTATTTCGAATAAATCGCCGAGACGAGTCAAAAATAATTTTTAAATTTTAGGGTTATAGCTCATTTTTCAGCAGGAAATGTTAGTCTTTTTTTTTTATCTGATCTCATATTAAATTAAAACATACATTTTCAAATCCTCATTTCAGATACTTAACGGAAAAGTATTTTTCTGTCTCTTTAAGCTTTCGACATAATGCTGACTACTAATGTTAAATTGATCTGAAGGTCAAACTGATAAGCATAACCAAGCGAGTAAAAAAAGACACAGAGATAGGATTTCCTTTTAATGATAAGTGAAGGAGAAAACTCAAGTTACACGTGGTTTTTTTTACTACCGGTTTCATTGTTGAATTTATTAAATCTGTACTTCTACAATCCTAGATCTGTTAACTTTACCACTGTTTTTGAAAATACTAGCCTTGCTAAAACTTTTATCTCTCCTTCAAGGAAAGAAATATGCTAATACATTTTTAACAATTCCGCCTCTTTGTATAAAAGTTTTCAATGAAACGTTAATTAGAAAATATAGCAACAGTTCTATTTGAAAACATCATCAGCACATTAGAAAGAAGATATTTAATATTTTCACTTTTTTTTTTCTTTATGAGATAAATAAAATAATCTTGGTAAATATCATACATCCACATACAGAACTTTTCCATGCTAACGTTTTAGATAACATTTTTATGTAGCTGCAACAATGAAATGAACAGTACGTGAAAAAAATTTAATGTTTGCGTTATGCATTGTACCTTTATATAATTTAATGTCAGATAGCGACTTATGGTGACAAAAACTTTATTCTAAAAAAATTTACAGGAAACTCTTAAGAGGTTTTATGTTTTTTTCTCTATATTGTCTGAGGAAAATTTAACTTGATCAAATAATGAGGGCTAAAATCTGGAATTTATGCAAAATATATTATGACACAGTGACACACAGTTAAAAGTGTTATACGCTACTAAAGTAAAGCCAAGATTTATTAGTATTAATCTATATTGTTACAATGATCAGGGTTCGAGAGGATTTTATGCAGTTAGTCGCAAAGAGCAAGACAGTTCTTCAGGAGCAATTAAAATTTATTGTCGAAAAACAATCCTTGAAATACAGGATTCAGCAGCAAAATTTGCATAATAAATCTCAGAAGGCCTTCACACCTTCTACAGCAGAGGTGTTAAACTCGCGGGCCGCATGCGACCCACAACGAATATTTTTGCGGCCCGATCAGTGTATTGGCACACATTAATATGTGATAAAATATCAAAAATTCTCCTGAAATAGGAAAGCTAGTAGCAGAGAAGATATGTCAAGTGTCAGGACTTAAACATTAAATTGTTCTTGTTCTTTTATTCATGTTTATTATAAAATATTATTCGAAATAAACTTACGTTTCTATGAATATTGATTGTTTTTGGTGGCCCACCTAAAGATAAACCTTGTTTGTTTGGCCTTAATTAGCCTTTGAGTGTGACACCCTTGTTCTATAGCAGTGTTCCCCGACCTTTTTATCGCTGCGAACCGGTCAATGTTTGTTAATTTTACCGCGGCCCACTGAGGGGGAGGACGTTGATTATTTATATTTTAGACTGTTTTGATTTAATAATTTTAATTTAATTGTATTTATAATCGTGACTTCAGAATAAAATACAGCTACATCAAAAAATGAATATAAAGTGATTTAACAAGGAATATAAAGTGATTTTCTTTAAAAGTAGCCCAAACCCAAGTAAAATAGACCACAGTAAATAAAAAGGAAATTATTTAATGTTTCTTGTGAGTACCGGTAGTATTTGATCCACGGACCGGGAGTTGGAGACCACGATTCTACAGCACTCAGACGCAGCTATCAGTGTCTAAAATACAAGTATTGCAAAGATTATTCACAAGCACACTCGCTCGTCCTATTCAACAGCCGAACTAATTGCTGGTCGACTCTTCAACGGTGAAAACAATACTGACTCAATTTCGGTGAGCGACTCCCTATTTATAAGCCTCAAGGATATTTCGAGAAAGATCCACTTACATCATAGATCGTGATTTTTGTATATTTCTCCAATAATTTCCAGAAGAGTCCATAGGGTCGTGCACTCGCAAAAAATGGTCGCCATCAAGTAACCAAAAATGATGCCAACTTTTCTCTATCACCAAGTTTTCATTAAATCGACATTATAATGTAAGGAACAACGTTGCTTGGAAATATTACAATTCCAACATAAAATAAATACAACATAGAGTAATATAAACGTGTTACATATCCAGATACAAATTATTTTCACTATTTTAAGTATTTTTTACATAAAATTCGTAACAATATTGTTATGAGAAACCCAATTAGTTTAAATAATCAGAAAACACAAAGCTGTTACTTATACAAGTATTTTAAGTAATTGAAATGTTTATCAAAGGTTTGATACATTCCAGGATCAATCCCTAGTTCAAACCTAATTTTAAAATGATATTAAGGGGTCACATACCTTTTAAAAAGTCAAAAATGGTTAAAAATAGTGAGCTCCTTAAATCTGTTCTAAACACAAAACCGAATAGAGAGAGAAAAAAAATTCTTCTGTAACAGAAATATTTTAAAAAGAAATTACATATATCTGTGGGGGGGGGAATATATCTGCTCTTAAAATGTTATTTTAACCCCATTTAATCAATTGAAGAAAGGCGCGTATTGGAAAACCTCCAGACTATCATAAACCTCAGAAAAAAAAATCAGGACTTATTTATTCAAATGGTTATTTTCCGATTATACTAAAGTAAATCCTAAATTTGATACTTATTCATAAATTGAATTTCAAATGATTAAGAAATCAGCAATATACAAATTATGCGCGAAATTGTGATAATGATTACGCAAGCAGCACATCCGAACAAGATAAAAGTAAACTGAAGGTAATAAAAAGAGCAAAAATCAGGTATATGTTTTTTTCCTACATTGTAGAATTTCATAATCTGTGAAACTTTTCTAAAGCAGAAGAAAAAAGATAATTTGCTACGCTATTTTGAGATACGGATACCAGTACTGAAATACCTTTTACGTCGTATGAGAAAATGAAACCAAATAAATTGGACAAAAATACTTACGAGCTAAAACATTTAACACTGAATGTTGTTTATAATATGTATGTGTAAGAAATATTTTTAAACTAAATGTATTATATATGTATTTTTTTAGTTTCTTGATTGAATCAGAGAACCTTAATCACGTTACCCCCCATAAATGCATATCTGAGTAATAAGTTACCGCTACCGAAATTGAAACTGTGATATAATAAACCCAAGATAATAGGATTTTCTCCTATCTTTAATTTCCGTCTTGTATTTTAAAATGAATACAGTGGATTACATATCAATAAAACAAAGGGTTCCTTAACAGAGCTATGCTGTAGAAACTAAGCCAATCTCTGATAAAAAAATAATCGGTTGATTTTTATCGTCATTTTTTTTTCCACTATGATAAACTATTTTTTTTTCTAGTTTCCTCTGCTAGAAATATTTGCAGAACGCAAAGTAAAGTGAAAATAAAATTTTATATTTATAAGCATGTATCAGATTCAAAAGAAGTAGAAAAAAAAGTCAGAACAAATGCTATTGGTACTTTTTATACAATTTTTCTAGGTCGCGGTAGCCTAATGGTCAAGGTAGCCCACCCCTGTCCGGGGAGGCAAATTCTAAGGACGGCATTTGGGTCAAATTTGAAAAACATGGTTTTTTGTTGCAAAAAATTTGATATATTTTCTTAAATGTTATTGGGTGGGAATTTGGTATTTCATTTAACTTATCTTTACTTCCTTATTTTGTACTTTGTATGTTTAATATCAGTTTTGTTTCATGTTGAAACTTAAGAGTTCGAGGCCTGGAGTACATGTTCAATCATGAAATTTGATAAGTTTACTCATTTTTCATTAGTAATTTTCTCCCCATCCCGGAGTATGATCACAGCATACATTCCTTTCACCCATACGACGTCCAGTGTCAGCTATCCAAAAGGAGACAGGGGCAATAAGAGTTTTTTAGAGGTAGAGAGTTGCGAGAGATGTTTTATTTTAGTCCTGAGTGTGTAGTTACTGTAAGTTAAAATATACATTTATGATCCCCACCATCAGTAGACTCTTTTTATAAGAAATTGGCATGCTTAAATGGGCAATTCCTTCACCTATATTTTACTCGTTTGAAATAATAACGGGTAACTATGTCCTTAATTTCGAATTATTTTGTACTTGACTTAAAATTATATATATATAATTGTTATGCCACCTTTTTTGTTCCAAAGAATTGTTAAAAAATGTTTGGTGTGTATCTGTGTGAACAATTTCTTTTTTAAGTATAATTCTTTTGCTTTGGAGAGAGGGGCGGCATTTTCCATTTTTGTCCGGGGTGGCAAAACTGCTAGAGCCGGCCCTGGCCCCTAACTCAGGTGTCGTCCTCGTCACTTAACCATGGTTAAAAATTATGAGGTATATCGCCAAAAGCTCTCGAGTAGCTGAATAGTGCGACTTAATATTCATTCATTCACTTTGTACCTACTTTTCGTGGCCTGGTAGCTGACTGGCCATGATCGTAAACTTGTGTGCAACTTTATCGAGACGTGGGTTTGAAGCCTTGTGTCGCTGAAACGTCGAGGCCCGTTGACGTAATATGGAAGTCTTGAGGATTTTACAGCACAGGGGGGTGTCGTCCTCGTCATTTGACCGTGGTTCAAAATTACGAGTTCCGTCGCAAATAATCCTCATGTTGGCTTAGAGTGTGAAATAAAAATAAATCATGTTGACGCTATTGATTTAGAGGCATGGTTCTAAGCGTAAAGCTATTTTTTCTCAAGTCCTTTGTATTATATATTTTTGTTGTGTTGCTTTTCCGATTTATTCTTTTGAGCAGCAAAAAATGCAACGCTATGCATTTTTTCTATATAAATATAAACTTACCTTCCTAGCATTACATACGCATATCATAAAGAATACCTTTGAAGGAAGATTTAATACCAAGTATATCGGCTTTTTAGAGAAGATATTCCAAAAATACTTTAGGAATAAATGTATAATTAAATGCTAAATTTTTATAAATTTTTAATAAGTAAAAAATATAGGAATGTTTTCATAATATATATTTAGTCATATAATTCTAATAAATTGTTTTGTATTTGCCTTTCATTCTGATTGTGGGAATTAGTATGTATATATACACTGGTGTAAGAAATTAAGAGAATTTTTCAGACTTGATCGATTATCTCTTGAACTACTGGACCGATTTTAATGAAATTCGATATGTACATACATTTATACAATACAAAACAAATAACAAATCAATAATTGCAATACACGTGCATGATCGTGCGTAACATTCGTTGGAATTGGAAAGTATAAAACAGTGATTGCAGAATTAACAAAAGAAATTGGTTTATAGGGTTATTATCCCCACCTCTTACAGGTATACAGGCATCGCAGCGTGATGTCATACTTGAAATAAGGCAGTTTATCCGTTCTTGGGGCAATTAATCCCAATCATTCAACAATGCTCTTTTCATTTCCTGGATGGTTCTCGGAGGGGGTTGCGAGTTGCAATTGCCCTCCCCAGAGCGTCCCATGCATTCTCTACAGGGTTGAGGTCTGGAAACCTGGCCGGCCAAATCATAAGGCGAATATCCTCACTCTCTAGAAATTCGTCGACCAGAAGACCTCTATGTGGCCTCGCGTTATCGTCCATTAAAATGAACTCTGGGCTACATGCACCCCTGAAAAGCCGAACAAAGGGCTCCAAGACCTCATCCCTTTACCTCACATCAGTCACCGAGCTTCTTCCAAAGACATGGAGAGGTGTACGGCCATCCGACATGATGCCTGCCCAGACCATTAAACCTCCTCCGCCATAATTGGCCATTTCGAGGACATTGGAGGGTAGGTAGCGAGTCCCTGTTTCTCTCCATATGAACGTACAACGAGAATCGTTAAGGCTAAAACGAGACTCATCGGTGAACAGAACGGTCGCCCATTGATCCATACTCTAATCTCTATGCTGTCGGTATCATGCTAAACGGACTCTCCTGTTCGTAGAAGTGAGCGGGACGAAAGCAGCAGGTCTTCTGGCAAACAACCCTCTCTCATGAAGTCTTTTTGAAACAGTTACCCTTGATACACGGGTTCCTGTGGCTGCATACAACAAAAGAGAGACCTGAGAAGTTGTAGCCTCTCTGTTAAGCCTCGCTATAATCGACAAATGGCGATCTTCTCTGACTGTCGTAGCTTTTGGATGACCTTTCCCAGGTTTACTCTTGATGGATCCAGTATCCTGGAACTGTTTCCATAAATTACACACGACGCTTGGTGTCAAACTGAACTCTCTACAAATCTGAGCTGCTTCTAGCCTCCCCACACACACACACACAATTCGCCACCTCATTCCATCCTCTAAACTTTAGTGGTTATTCATTTTTACTATTACAATTTGAATTGAACCGATTGCTTCAAAATAAAACCGAGAAATTTGTCGAGGTGTGCTGGCGAACGAAATACGTCTTAACTTACATGGGCTTATAAAGCCTGTTTTTCTGCTGACTCCGCCTGCACACGCGGGCACGCTTACGTATTTGCTGTACAAGATTTGCATTTTTATCTAGAAGCAGTGGTTTTTCATTCAGTTCAGTTCTTTTCATGCAATTCTATAAAATATGCAAATTATCTTAATTTATTTCATCAGCGTAGTTAAAATTTCTTGCATTCCTAATTTTTAATAATAAATGTAATACATTTTTAAAATTGTCTTTACATAAAGTATCTATAGCATGTTTATCTAGTTGAAATATTATTTTTAGAATAATATTCTAAGTGTGTGGAATGAGATTCCTCGCGAAACACTTTAAAATTCTAAGGGTTGCATGAGTCGAAAAAGTTTGACCACTGGACTACGATGATGAGGCACAGACAAACATCCCTGGAGAACACTGATTTAGCTCGCCAGTTTGAGCATGTATGACTAGCAATTCCACAGGAGAGCATCCACCAAATCATATTTTGCATATGTAAGAATTTCCGAAGAAATATGATTTATTTCATTTAGTTTGCGTATGCAAAATATCCTAGTAAAGATTTTTGTAGAAATTAATTTAAAAACATTTTCAAGTATAGAAAGGGAAGTGACATAATATATATGCATATCAGTATTAAAATATAATTATTTTTGACTTATAATTATTTTGCGTGT
>BMAV01023068.1:175427-190165 GCA_019973955.1 Trichonephila inaurata madagascariensis | reverse complement strand
AGGAGAGGGGGTGCCAGTTCAGGTGTCGTCCACGTCACTTGACCATGGTTCAAAATTACATGGTCCATCACCAAAAGCCCTCGTGTAGCTGAACAGTACGACGTTAATGTTCACTCACATTCAGCAGTTTGTGTGAAGGAGAAAAAAACAAGCACATCCATTACAATCCAATTACTTTAAAATATTTTTCATTTCAGTTCAGTTACTAATATCTTCATTTTCTTGAATGAATTTAAATTCAGTGATATATATCATTGTCATTTTAAAATAGTAAAAATTATTTCTGGTTTTACATCCAGAAAGTGATGAATTTGAATTCATCAATTAAAATTTTCTGAGTTCATCCTTCTGGTGTAAATGTTAATTTGCATGTTTTTTTAATGACTTTTATTGACTTTTGCTCTAATTTGGGGGGAGGGATGAAGTGAGTTCATGCTGAATATTTTATGTTTCCATTTGCAAATGTCTGCATTTTTTAAAAAATTTTGTTAATAAACATTGAAAAATTCATTTCAATCAATTGCAAATTATTTATAATGTCTTTCATTTCAGGAACTGGTTGTAATGCGGCTTACTTTGAAAAAGTTGAAAGAATTGAAAAGTGGGAGGGTAAACATCCAGGAATCGATGAAGTATGTGAAGTTTTTACTCCCCAATTTTTTATTTCTTAATTTTTTTCTTCTTCACATAGGCTTTTTTGCACAGTTTTCAAGCAACACAGTCTTAAGTAAAAGTTGTATTTTTTGCTTTAACATGACTGAAGATTGTTGATTTTTTCTGCAAAAGAATGATGACGAAATTCATCACTTAACAGCTAATTTAATTTTTGAGTGTTGTAACTTGTTGAAAATCTGAAAACATTTTTAAGTGTTCATTCATAAGTAGAATGCACACTAAAATTGCAACAAGATTTGAAGATTTGTTTAACTTGTTACCAAGAATTATGTAAAGAACTTTCAAAACCAAAAATGTCAAAAAAAAATTGAATTAAATAAATAACAGATTTTACGGTAAAGTCAATATTGATAAATATTTCTAAAAGCAATTAATTCATCATCTCAAAATGTCATTACTGGACAAAAACCTTCATTTGGTTCAAACAGTGTAGATATATGGTTGGCAGTAATTTTTACAGAGAATTAAAATTTGTGTGAAGTCAAAAAGTAGTTAATTTGAATAAAGGGTGCATTATGTTAAGTTAAAACTCAAATTGAAACTAAAAAGATTTAGTTTTAAATTTCATTCCAAGTTTTTTTTTATTTAAACCTCTATAATTGTATCAGTACTTATGGCACAACTAGGTAAGCTTTTCATCCTTTCTTGAGGTAATAAGTATATTCTGATAATTTCATTTTAGTTAAAAACTGTAGCATGTACAAATTGAATATTGTTGTTTAATGTCAATATACTTCAATGTTAAATATATAAATGTCAATGCATATATTTATAAATAGCACAGTTGATTTTTCATCACTTTGCATGTTTTTTTGAATTGGGTAATGTTATTTATATTATCTTACTTAGTTTTTTGGATAACATGGAATACATCCCTCTTTTTTGTAATACAAAGTATAGCTTTATTTTTTTTTTCTACATGTTTTTTTTTTTTATTATTATTAAAGTTGCTGCATAAAAATGAGTTTAGTGTATATTTATTGTGGAATCCCTCGATGAATATACTCCAGATTGATACTTTTAAATAATTTGAGTTTTTCATATACTGTGAGAAACTTCTATATTTTGTTTGTAACCATAAACTTAGTTAGAATTTGAGTAATTAAAGTTGAGTAATTTGATTTTGTATATTTAATTTATAAATACAAAAATGGATATAATTTTTTTAAGATCAGAAATTTCCTCTCTGATCCCTTCTAAATTACACCATTGTAAATATTTCTACAGTTTTGAGTGGAGAAGTTTATGAAGCGTTTATAAAACAAATTATGACATGGCACGAATATAATTGTCTCACAAAGGTGATGACAGGACAGGAAAGTACTTTAAAGTGAAACAGATGCTTCTTTATATTGAACTAGTTTTTGAAAAGTATTTCAAGACTTGGAAAGTCATGTGATTAATTGTAATAATTGTAGAAAAATATTTCTCTATGCCAGGATTGTACACTTGGGGTGTGGGTGTGTGTTGCAGGAAAAAGATTTGATCAAACCCATAAGACATTTGACCAATTCACAGAAGATGTTAAAATTACGTCGCTTGGAGGTAATTTCCTTTATGAAAGTAAGTGATTTGATCAAATCCCTGAAAATGAGAACAAATCAGGACTCACACAGCTCTATTTTCGCTCTATTCGCTATTCACACAGCTCTATTTCACTATTACGCTCACCTTTACTTTCCCTCCCTCCTCTGGCGTCTTGGCCGGACATCGCCCAAACATTACACAAGAAAGATTACATACATTTATATTATTATTTTCCATATTTCGATTTTTTTTAAATACTTACCTAGCAAAAAATGAGTTCAGATATTGAAAAAACAATCAAAATCTGACCGAATTGGTAACTGAAGAACTGTTTAATGAAATTATCAGGAAGTTTTTGAACAAGTGGGAGTAAAAAGAAAATCTTTGCAGACTCGTGAAAGGATAGTTAAAATTATGTCTCTCAAAGGAGTTCTGAATGGGCTCCAAATCAAAACTCCTTCAGGGCCTTTTTTTTTAGAAATGAAAGCCTTGTCAGTGGTACTATAGCTACACATGCTGGGGCTATTGTAGTTTGGAGCCCTGTATCATTGATACGGCAGTAGCTATGCAATGTTAGCACCATTACTTAAACTACTATTATAGGAAAAAATACGATGTTATGGAAGTAAGTACTAAAAAATCTTCGATTTTGAGAAAAAGTCCAAAACCAATCCAGTTGTAAAAACAATACCAATGTAAAGTTTTTATCACATACTGTGGGATATTCATCAGTCAACTGGCCACAGAGGAAGAAATAAAATATTGTATAGTTTGAAATCAAAATACCTAATGCCTTCTCCAGTTGTACTGGAGTTTTTAAGACTGTGTATGGTATGTCAGTCTAAAAAAAATTTCCAAACAAACAAGCCGTTGTTTACCCAAATATATAAAGTGACTTCTCAATTATCGTGGCCAAGTTGATTAGGTGACTTAAAGTTGATCCCAGGTAGAAATTACAAATTTCTATTAAACTAGCAAGACCACCCAATGAAATGCCCCTTTCTTCTACCATTGACTTCAAAAACAGCTTTTGAATTAGCAATAGATCTATTAAAAAAATTTTTGGAAGTAGGTTGTCCCCTCATATTCTACAAACTGACAAGGGTCGTGAGTTTACCGCTGCTGTCATACAAGAATTAATAAGCCTGTGGCCAACATGCAATATTGTAAATAGTAGTTCTAGGTATCCTGCAAGTCAAAGATCCATTGAACAATCAAATCGGGATGTTGAAGCTGTGTTACATGCTTGGCTAATTTACGATGACACAAAAGATTGGGCTTTAGGTTGTCACTTTGTTCAGTTCTGAAAATTGAACCATTAAACGATCCCCTTACTATGCTTTATTTGGAACTGAACCAAAAACAGGTCTGTCTAGTCATTTTTCGAAAGAGTTGCTTGAAAAACTTGTTACTGAAAAGGACTTGGAGCATGACATTTTAACACCAAAAAACTTACTAGCAGTTTCCTTGGAGAACAACAACGGCATTTCAACTTCAAAAGATCTACCAGCATCTGAATAAATTGATTACACTGTTTCATCTTGAAATGGCCTAGTAATAGTTAAATCAATTAACAAATAACACTTCAATGTCAAACAATCTACCAGCAGCTAATTTACACTCCAAAAGGGCTATAACTTTAGAAGATCTATCAGAAATTGAATCAATCTCTTTATCAACAATAAAACAATTTGAACCATTTAACAACTTTTCTTCAACTCCTGCTTTTACAGTTAAAAAATCTGTAGTGTTACTTGCATCAGAAGGGGAAACAGCAGTCAGTCACAATAAAGCATGTTGTGATGTTTTTTTTTGTAGAATAGAATAACGAGTTCATTCCTGTGTCATTTGTAAAAATGTCGGTGTATGTAACATGTAGGTATACAGTAGAAGAAGAGGAATTATCTATCAAAGATTCTATGATATTTATACCATGAAGAAGAGAGCATTAAAGATCAAAGGGAAAATGCTGCAGAACACCTGAAAAGATCAGCTGAAAAATAAATTATAGTTTTAAAAAAAAACTAAAAAACACGCTTTTATAGTGAATCGAACTAAAAAGTAAAAAAAAAACTCTTAATATAAAAATAAAATGATTAATGAGAAAATTAATATCATTGGGATAAAAGCATGGGGTACTCTATGTTAATTGTTATAATTTCTTACTAGTTCTATTCCAAAATGCTGAGTTAGTGTAAAAATTTAGTACGAAACACTCCACACTTTTACCACAATGACTAATTTTCTCGTTAATTATTTTATTCATATATTAAGAGTTATTTTTTTTTTAATTTTTAGTTCAATTCACTATAAAAGCGTGTTTTTCATTTTTTAGTTCAATCTACAATGAAAGCCTGTTTTTTTTAGTTTTTAAAGCTATCATTTATTCTTTGTTGAATTTATCCTTAAGTTTGATATTTGTAGCCAGAATTATGTGGCTCCTGGAATTAGTCTTGCTCTTCAATGGATATTAATTAATGGGTCTGAAGGGTATTTATTTCCTCCATATCATTATATTTCATAGTTTCTGTCTCTATAGATACAGGTCTATCTAATAAAAGTGTGTTAAGAAATATTAAATGTCAGTCGTATTATATATCATTTTTTAAGCATGTTGCTGTAATGTTAATTCATATCATCACTTTTAAACATATTGCTTTATCAAAATAAAAAAATATTTAGCAGTTAGAACATAAATTTATCACCTTTTAAACGTATTGCTGTAATGGTAATTCATATCATCACTTCTAAATGTATAAATATTTTTTTATAAAAATAAAAAATATTTAGCAGTAAGAACATAAATTATTTTTATTCACATGTATGAGTCTTTTTTTTTTCTTTTTTTTATTTCCCGCCTACCCTTTTTCACATAAAGAACACTTTTTTTGCTTTTTATTTAACTGCAATCCTATTTGTGGTTTTAGGGTTGCTCCGTAATCATTTAGTCGCCAAATTTGGAAATGGTATATGCAATTAGTCTGGAAACGATATAATGAATTAGTCGCCAAATCTCGAAAGTCCTTAAAATCCTTATTCCTGACCATCATGATCAGGATAATGAAACAAAATCATGAAGTTATTGTATTGTCATCGGTCCTTGACAAGCGTGCAAAATTTCGAATTATATTCATAATATGTTTGAAATAAATGTCCTGCAAATGAATATCTTCCTGTAACACAAATATGTTCATTTATTTTATTGAATAAGTACATGAATTAAATAATGAAAAATTGCTTTTGTATTTTGAAAACTAGAAATGAATTTACTTTTTTACTTTTAATAGATAATTATAGATATTGAATGGGGTGCATTTGGAGATAATGGAGTTTTAGATTTTATGAAGACTGAAATTGACAAAGATGTGGATCAAGCATCTCTTCTAGTTAACAGTTTTACGTAAGTGGTGAATTTCTCATTTTTATTTTTTTTAGTGGAGATTTTTGCTTGACCTCTTGTGTAAATTTTTATTATGAGACAGTTAAAAAGAGTATTAATCAAAACTACATAGTATTTGTATCATTATCATATATTTTGTAGCATCTGATTTGTTACATGGCAACATTATAAAATTTCAATTCTATTTAAAATAATGTACTTATGTATATTTTTCGTACCATGTAGGTGAAATTTGGCTATTTTTCGACAAGAGAATAAACACTATTTACAAAATAAAATGTTATTTAGTACATACTTGTTTGTACAGTTATATTTAAAGTTTAAATTACTTTTAAAACTTTTCACTTTTTTTATTTTCATCTTAAAAATAATTATCTCCTAATTCTCTTTGGGGTCTAAATTTGGATGCTATAGATATATGAATAGTAACAAATAATGCATTTAAATCATATCACTATGGTAAAAGGATAGATGACTGTTTTCAAAGCAATTGTTGTTTCTAGTCCTAAATATATTCTCAGCATTGCAGTGTTAAATTATCTCTTTTGCTATCCCAAAATGACTTAATGCCTTGCAATTTGAACATTTTTGCTTCTTAGGTAAAATGAAGCAATTTTATTGCATTTTTCTTCCATTGCAAATCTAGAACTTCATTTTTAGAAATAAATTTAAACTACATGAAAATAGGAGGAAGAAAAAAATATTATATCGATCCGTTTGTGTGATATATTTCTTGACTGGTGATTTCTACCTACATTATTTCAATGATACAGAAATATAAAAAACTCGAGGGTTATACATGAGCAAAATACTCATAAATATTACCATGGTCATCTTGCTTGTGTTCTTTTACTTGTAATACCATTTTAGCAATTTTCAAGTAAAGAGTTAATTCTTTTAAAAAAATCTTGTGTCCCTATTCTTACTTTTTTCAATCCAATTTAAGTATGTCTAAAAAAAGCATTATTTTAAAATATTAAGTATTGCTTTGCTTAAATTTGGTTTTCGTTGTTTGGTTTTGAATTTAAATGAGAATAAGAGCTAATTTTCTACTTATATGAATCTATGAAATAAATTTAATGGTTTAGAACAAAGGAGCAACATAATCACTACTGCACATATCTGAACATCTCTTTTGTATTCATTTTATTCTCAAATATTATAACTTTACTCGCATTCAGTTGCAAAATGGCTTTTATTTTGCATTCCATGTACTGTTTATACTCATAATTCGAATCTTTATTTATAACATCTAATTCTAATACCCTCTTTCGAAACGCGTCTCAATTTATATTTTTCTAAAGCATTAAAAATATTATGTTATATCTATTATTGATTCTTTAGACCTTGAATTTTTTATAGATTTATTGGAGATTCCAAAAAATATGAGATCATTAATTGTTTTCATGTGCCTTACTAATACGGATTTAAAATTCCCAAAACTGTTGACTGTATTTTTCATGAAGCGTTTTTCCCTGTATATAAAAACTTGATATTTGAATAATTCCCTCCCTTTTTTGTCTTCGCTCTGTAGCAATAGCGTCCTTTTGCTCTTTGTTTCTTTGCCCTTGTCTTCTTCAAAATGTAAAGCACGCATGTGTGTTTTTATGCTGGATGTTTTTTGTGTTGTGTTAAGGATATTTATGTGTGTCTCTACATGTTTAATAAAAAAGATTTTTTTGCCATAAAGGACTGCCTGGTCAATGAAGTATTGTCATCACGTTTACACCACTCGCCAGGATTATGACATATATGTATATGAAATACCCCGAGAGATTTTTCTTGACTACTTTTTACTTTTTATTATTTCTTGTAGCAGGACATTTCAAACGACATACATTAAACTGGACAGCACAAAAACACAGGCGAAAGCAGGCTGCGACGATTACATTACGAATACAAACACAAAGAGGGATGAGCACAAAAGACTTTTGCTTTTATATCGGCAGTGAAGATCGCGTGACTCCTTTGTAACAGGAGATATGATTGGTTAGAACGGGTGGGAACGAGATTTTCTGATGTAAAGTTACTGTTGGATTACGATTAAGATTAACATGCTGGTTTTGAACCAAAGAATTAAAAGTTATCTAAAGAAGATTAATTAAAAGGAAACTAAGATACTACATGGTGAAAAGAAAAAGAACAGAAGGGCGGGATTTCCAGAGATCTTGTTATTTATGCTCAGCGGGAAATCACATGATCAGGGTGAGCGGATGGGTGTAATTCTGAAAGTTACTTTTGGTCTGGTAGCTAATTAAAATAATTAAACGGTTGTCCTGAAGAACTGGACCAGATAAATCAAAAGCTATTAAGGATTACATTACCAGGAATTATTACATATGTATATATATATATAATTTTCTGCATTTAGTTTCATTGAGACTTATTTCATAAATGTTTAAAATAATGGGATTTTGTATATTTTTGGGTAGTTTTATGTATTGTGAAGTGTTTCTTAATCTTGACCAAAAAAGTATAAAATAAAATTATTAGCTATTGTTTCATAAAAATATCTTTGTACTTAATTTTTGATTGGATTATAAATATTGTTTAATGATTGATCATTTTTCCAACTCAGGAAAGATCCATGCAATTAACAGATTATTTAGGAGTAAATCATAATTTATTTTGGAACTCTGTAGTATTTACTGTGGATTTTCTTCTAACAGGTAACAATACACATATAAAATTACAATGACACAGACTCAAAAATCCCTCAAATACTGAACACAGGTATTCAAATCCATAGTCACAAGTTCACTTGAGATAAATGAAATGGGCATTTGTGCTGGCTAATGCTTGACTCCTATGTTTACTTCCTTGCTTGGTTCTTATAAATACTAGGAAGACTCTTCTAGTTAGTTCAAAAGTTTTCTTGTGAAACAATCATTATAAAATTTTCTGGAATTTTGTAGGAACTCCTGTCTTTTTTTCCAGGGACACTTCTACTTGCCTACATTATTGAATATTTTTTCTTCCTACAAATGACCTTTCTGCCCGCAATAGCCTTCCAGTAGAGAAGCAAACACTCAAACTTTTCATTACGTTATTACTTGAGGTTCTTTTCAGTTTCCTATTTTTTTTTTCTTTCAATGTGTTTTATTTCTTTTATAAATATTGTATATTTAAATAAATGCTTAATTATTTATGAAGATGCTTTTGAAGGTTTGAAAAACTTTTTGCTGGAAAATATATCGGAGATATAGTTAGAAGAGTGCTTTTGCTTCTAATAGAAGAAAATGTGTTATCAAAAAGTGATCTGGAAACTTGGACTTTTACTGCCGCAGATGTATCCAATACTTTGGAGTAAGTTTCTTTCATTTTGTTTTGATCTAATTAATTTAAACATTTAAGTTTTAAACTTTTTGTTTTAAGGAACCACTTTTCTATAACTTGCTCATTTAACTACAGGATGGACGAAAAGCATCTCTTCATCTGAAAAGCTTAGGAAAACATAATTGATGTAACCGAAATACATATCCATTTTACCTGCAAATTGCCTTTGAGAAAGGAATATAGACATGTAACATATTGAAAATTTTTAATTTCTTATATTTTGCTACTTTTAATAATGAATATTTGATGTGCAGTCACACACACATTTTTCAGACTAACATTTCTACAACTAATTTCTAGAATTATTGTTTTTAAAGTTGACTCTTTGCATGATCAAGTCTCTCTCTCTCTTTCCTCCAACTGAACTTTGAATTTTCAATCCCCATAAATTCTTTAATATTCAAATCAGGTGGATTTTCTTTTCAAATCTTCCCAAATTTGTGTGAGTGAAGGTACTTCTCTTTAACATACATTTTAGGAATATATTTTGCACCAAATATACCTTTCACTTCATCACTTGCTGTGTAATGTTGCACATTAAATCTGTTGAGACTGTCTTCATATGAAAATGGTCTGGAAATTTGGAGAGTAAAGAGTTTGCTCAGGTGTTCTCATAACTTTACTGTGATTTAAAATTATGAGGTTCATTATCAAAAGTTTTATTAATATTGCTACTTGAAGCCACACTAAACAATTAGCCAATCAGCTTCATCTGATAGATGAAGAGTTGAAAAAAAAGTATTGCTCTTTGAGAATTTCTGTTTTCCTTTAATGTCATATTCTCTTTTTCTTTAATTGATTTCATAAAATTTTCAGAATTTGTATTTGCATAATTTTATAATAACATCTGAAATCAAACAGTTTTGAACAACAAAATGTTTGTTTGAATACATATAAAAAATAGTATTAAAAATTATAAGTATTCATTTTCTTCAAATTAGGAATGACATGATAAATTGAAATATTAGAAATAAATAGCCTAATACTTAGCCCTTCAGAAACAGTTGGGTAATTGTTTCTATATGATTACTTGTCCCAGCAATCATCCACTATGACTATAAAGATAAGAATCCAATTAGTTCAATTTTCTTCAGCTTGAATTGCTAAATTCTTCTATTGCTTCATAGTGCATTTCTTTTTTAGTAACTTTCTCCCAAGCTGTAGCAAAGTGGTTATGTTCTTTTTACTATATAAGAGAACACAGGAGAAAAAAAATAATGTGGGTAAAAACTCTTTCCAGTTTTCAAATCCTCCATCAATTTCACAAAATCTGATACAGCAGCATTATTTGTTATTTTGTCGTATTTCAGGCCTTCAGCCCATGCTGTTTCTTGAAAGTGGCACATTTCATTCTTATTCTTTTGCTATGTCTGGATTCAAATCTTTCTTTACTTTGAATATTAATTTTCATGTCTGAAAATTAACATTTAAAAAAACTAATTGAATGTGAAATATTCACATTCTATGTCTGAAAATTAACACTTGAAAGAAGAAAGAATGTGAAATATTCACATTCTTTCTTACACTTAATGAAAGTAGTATCTGTATTTGAGGTACTGGGGGGAGGGTACATATTTTCAAAAAAAAGTGTGCTTATTTACTGACAGACATCCTTCATAGCACATTAACTTAGAATTCATCCTAAAAGAAGAAAATACGTTTTTCTCCAAATGTCAAAATTTCGAATAAAACTAAAATACATGCATAAACAGAAAGAGATGTATCAATACTACTTCCCAGGAAGAAATAGAATAATTTTTCTACTATGTTATCTTATGTCAGTGTAAAAAATAGAAGTAAAATACAAAACATCATTAGCAGTAGAAAATATAGGAAATAAATAGATTACAATTTTGATGTTTTAAAGAGAAATAAGTTATTTTAAAGGCATATTATTTTTTAATCGTAGAAGACTTTCAAAGATATATTTAGCAAATTGTATGTAGATCAATGATATTTTATCTTTTGAATATTTGAATCTAAATTAAAGCATGAAAGTTAAACATTCTATCTATTTCATCAGTGCCGATTTAAGTTAATTTTGGGTGCAGAAGATCTACAGGCTCCTTGGCACTGGAGGATCGAAATTTATAACCAGAAAATCTGGTTAAGTCCAGTTTATTCAGGCCCCAAGCTCCCAATGGATAAACCGGCACTGTATTTCATGGAAACATTCACAATATTTCAAATAATAAATTCATGTAATAGCAGACTAAGAATGTAGATTTTAACAAATTTGAAAAAATTGAGGGGGTAATATCTAATGTGCACCATGACATCAAAGGAATGTGAAGCAAATGAATTTCAAAAATGTTTCATGTGTAATAATAAACTTTTTTAGATAATGAAATAAAATTGCAAAAAATTTGTTAACTTTTTTCCTTTGTTCCTTTTCCAAGATGCATATTGACAAGATGATACAAGAGTTTTATTTCTGTTTCATTATAATGAAATTATAATAATAAAGGTCCAATAAAAGGTTACAGACATCCTATGGCGCATGGGGTATTGTTCTACAGTAAAAAAGATACCCTTGCACTTTTTTACAAAATATTTTTCTCCCCAGTTCTGTTTATTTGAAATAAATTTTAAAATGCATGATTTAAAAATTACTAGCTGCATGGCCCAGCTTTGCATGGGCTTTCTCTTTCCCTCATGACACCAGAATTTCTCTGTGTGTGTGTTTGTACGTGCGCAATGTGAGTTATTTCTAAAATTGTCATTAAATTTCCCTTTTTCGAAATTTGTTCCATTCCACTTATTTTTGATTTAAAACAGGTTTCTTTTCCCTCTCTATAGCCAGCATAACACGGGTTTTTTTAGTGTAAAATTATTATTCCCTCTTTCCCTCCCCTTCACAGATGAAATATAGCTTCAAATTTCGATGTATGAATTATAAAAAAAAACAATATTGTGTTAGTTAAAAAATTATTAATGTGAAGAAATAAGAAGAAAATTCTGTTGCTAAGAGTAAAACAAAAAACGTTCATCATTTTTTAATAACAGTTAGTTTCTCAGAATCTACACTATTAAAATTCGTAGGTAAACAAACGTATGCACGTCTATCTTCTCACGAACCGCATGACACAGAAACTCGCCAAAGGTACCAAAAGGTCGGGAATGATCCGAGGAATCTGTTTTTACCATTTATATTCCAATCAGTTAAAAAGATATTAATTAAAAACCTTAAAACGCATAATTAGGGCCATTTTTTTTCCCCGCAAGGCGGCGAAGTTCCAAATCTTCGACCTGTTTTTTTTTTCCCACATGTTTTTAAAACATGATCTAATTTTTTCTATGAGACTCGGACAAAAAATAATTACAGAATCGGAAAGATCATTTATTTCGCCACGATACGGTATTTATTTTACAAAATAATTATATTTTCTATTTTTACGATTTTTTTAAAATGAGTCAAAATCGATACGTTTTTATTAAAATGATTTCTAAATCGTTCCGCTTGCATTTTCTTTCGCGCTAACGAAAAAATATTTTACACTAAAAAAGTTCATTCTTTCCTCTTTTAGAATCAGTCATTTAAAAAATTAAATGTCAAAAACTTTTTTTTTACGATTTTTCAAAAAATACACAAAATTTTATTTAAATACTTCTATATTTATAAAAAAATAATCTCATGAAACTTTTTTTCCGTGTGTAGAACAATATTATACGTAATATGTACAAAAATTGAAAAAATTACTGGTTTTTTTTTTTTAAAAAAATTTTGTTTTTCCTTTTTTTTTTTTTTTTCCCCTTTTTGCTAGAAATATTTAAAAATTATTTTTGTTACATTTTTGATTTAAAAATTACTGTTTTCAATCGATATATGAAGTTTGAAGGCATTAACTTAAAAATGAAGCCCGAAAAAAAACTTTTTTCCTTGTGTAGAACGATATTATCCGTAATCTGTACTAAGATTGATAAAATTTCTTAAAAATTATGGTTTTTCGTTTTTTTCCCTTTTTGCTAAGAATATTTAAGCTTTAGTTATTTATTTATTTATTTTTTTTTTTTTAAAGTTTTTTGTTTCCTGAGCAACGCCGGCCTAAGCGGAGGAGCTGGGGGGAGTGGAAGTCATTTCGGAAAAGAGTATTAGAAGTGCTGATTTTGTGAAGGAAAGGGAAAACTTATATAAACGTAGAGAAAGCTCGTGCAACGCTAGCCATGCAGCTAGTCTAAAATAATAAAATACTTTTCAGATTTTCATGAATCAATCAATCGTTACAGATAGTTAGCTCAAAAATGTCTCTAAAATGTATTTTTATCCAAAGTAATAGACGATGTACTTTTTAATTAACAAATTATTAATATAGTAATAGCTATCTCTAAACGATTGCTTTCTTCTGAACGTTTGAATGTCTGTTTAAACTTATATATATATATATATATATATATATTATAAAAAAACAGTTTGGGGGAATACCTAGATATATATATATATATATATAAATGTACAGTGTGTGAAAAAAACATTCAAAAAGAAAAAAAAACTATGTGATAAAAACATTTTGATATTTTGTTTTAATTTTATGGTTTTCCATTCCATTGTGTTTATTAAATTATTTAAACACGTATCTGACAAAAAAAAGTATGTTATACAAAACTAACATATTCATTATTTTAACAATAATTTTATGTATTATTTTAATAATTTATATAATATCTTATTTATAATATATTGTATATCATGTAATAAAACCTTTTGTAACTAATTTTTATATAAAATATCGTTTAATGTTTATTATAACATATTTTAACAAAAAGTATTATTTATGAATAATTATATTTATAAAGTATAATATAAATATTTATATAATTACTGTAATTATTTTATTTTTAAAATGCAAAGTAATTTTCTAAAATATGATTTAATAATCAATAAGCCTTTTTTAAGTAAATTTATTTATATGCAAAGTTTTATTGTTTTGTAAAAAAAAGAAAAAAACATCATACAGAATTGTGGTGAATTAAAAATATATAAGAATAGAAAGGTAAAAAGGCTGGAGATTTATTTACATTCACTGTATAATATCATTCAAAAAGAAAATATACTATGTGGTAAAAATATATTTCAGAATTTATAAGGTTTTTTTATTCCACTGTTCTTCAACAAATCATTCTTTAAGAATGAAGAAAACTATCAGTTGTCTTGCACTCTTTAAAACATTTATCTGTAATGTGTGATGAATTGAGTATTGCTATAAATATCAAATAACCTGAGTGATGACAATGCATAAAGCAGCGAAATTTCCCTTTCAAAAACCACGAAAAGTGACCTTCGCCATCGCGCATGCTCAAAACTTTCACCCTTATCGAAGTCAAACTATTGATGTGATTCATTAACTATCGATTCGTCCTCCGCACATACGCAAAGAACTCAGATGTTATTTGGAGGGTAAATAGATAAGTCATTTGTGTGGCATGCGTTTATGAAAATCGCGGTTATTATTTAAGTAATTATTTTTTTTCAAGGCTTTATTTTTTTAAGTCAATGCCTTCAAGCTTTACACATCCCCCGATTGTAAACCATAGTAATTTATAAACAAAAAAAATTTAACAATAATACTTTAGTAATAAGTTATCGTAAAAAGGCTAATAGACGAAAAACACAAATTTTTTGTAAAAAAAACCTTAATTTTTAAGCAATTTTTTCAATCTTTGTACAGATTACGAATAATATTGTTCTACATACGGAAAAAAAAGTTTCGTGACATTACTTTTAGAAATAACCAAGTTATTAAGTGTTTAATTAAAAATTTTGAATATTTTTTGAAAAATCGTAAAAAGAAATTTTTGACAT
>BMAV01023068.1:148419-170427 GCA_019973955.1 Trichonephila inaurata madagascariensis | reverse complement strand
ATGAGGAATTTTGAGGTAAGTACTTGTTGAAAAGTTTGTTGTGCATTCCTAACAGTACCACCAACTAGCGTAGATGCCGAAAGAGCGTTTTCGACAGCTGGTAATTTTTGCACAAAATTACATTCCAGGATTAATGGCAGTACAATTGATGCATTATGTTTTTAAAAATCACATTTCAACAATTTGTAATAGTACCACAAACTGAATAGTGATATTTACCAATTTTTGCGATTCTTAATATATTTCTTTTTATTATTTGGTTTTTTATATAACTTTATATATCTGTAACTTATAATTTATGTTACAGATTTTTTTTTGTTCTATTTACACTCTCTAATAAAACCGGCAAATATAAAACAAAGAAACACACCTGTGTTTTCTTCCTTTTTCTAAAATTTCTACTACTGGTATTAAAACCGGTATCCCGGTATTAAGATCTAAAAAATACCGAATACTGGTTTTGAACTTTTGGTCCGATATTGCAATCCCTACTCCCAAACCTTTGGCGAGTTTCTGCGTCTTGCGGTTCGTGAGAAGATAGACGTAAATACGTTTGTGTTTACGTACGAATTTTAATAGTGTAGATAAACGAAATTTATCGATTTTATTCATAATTATTTTTTATTTCTGTTTATAAAACTTAATTTTTATTAGACGAATATTATTTTATGTTCAATTAACATATTTAAATTTGTGTTTAGGGAATCGAACTTGGAGAAAATTTTAGAAAATTTGAAGAGTAAGGGATTTTTGCAAGCAACGCTTGAAGATGCTGATATAGTACATTATGTTTGCACAGCCATATCAGTAAGAGGGGCACTTCTTGTTTCTATATGTGAGTTTAATTTACTATTTTGCATGTACATGTGCAACAGAATTAATTTCTGTTATATATTTTTCAGTGTAGAGTGATCAGTAATATTTTTCATTCATTTCACATTTATTTTGTGGTTATTTTCCATTTTCTTTAAAGTATTCCTTACAGTTTATGCATGCATATCAATAGTTATTTGTGTTGTATTGATGTCTAAGAAAATTTCTATTGTAATTTCTTTGTTTCATAAAGTCTATTTTGAAGATATTATTATTCAAATAATAATAAAACTTTTATTTTAATTATTTATTCATTATTTCATTATTGTTGGTTGTATAGTTCTAACAAAAAATTAATGCAGCATAAAATTTGAGTTTCATTCTATTATAATGTAAATACTAGTTTTAATATTTCAGTTTTTATGTAGTGTTTCTTTAGGGTAATTTCTTTAAAAGCAAATGTATATACCGTTAATGAATGGTATTTTTTATATTGATTTTAAAATCTTTGCTTACTTTTTTAAAATATAATGTGCTGATTTCCTACAAATTTTTGTTTGATGAAATAAATATCACTCTAATATTTTATTAGTATAGTTCCAAGTATAAAAAAGCATGTCTGGATTAAAAGTATGAATAGCTTTTTCTGGAAGAAATTTTGAGTACAAATTTTATTACAGACCTATTTTAAAGTTCACATTAATAGTTAATGCTTATAAAAACTACTGCTACTTATATATTTGGAAGAAATATTGGTTTCTTAACTTAGAGAGAAATATTTTCAAAAAGAAGGAAATCATAGTAGAAAAAAATTTTTAAGAAATCATTTAAAAGCAGTTGTTTTATTTACAATATTCTGATACTTTTTTGCTTATTTTTTATTCAAAGATATATTTATTATATGTGCTACATATTTAATCATATTGTTACTTGTAGTTAAACTTCTTTTAGAACGTCTTCTTTGTAAAAGTCTGCTGGTGGTGTGACTAATCCCCATCTGGTCTAGTGAAACTAAACCAGATCCATGAGTCCATAAATCTGTACAAAGTCTAAGAACAGCAGGAAGGAAGCAATAGCCTCCTCACAGAAAAACTCCAGACATTGCAGAATGTGCTGAGGAGAAAAAGGACTGATGTTACATTTGTTACAAATTGGGAAGTTTCCTTTGCCACCCTCAAAATTCATGCACCTCAGGTGACCAGTCGAAAATCGCGAGAATGCAGCTGATATGATCTGGAACTCTTGAATGATATGGCGGATCCAGGTTTCTTTGAAAGTACCATGGGTGTAAAAGTCTTTTATATATTTTACAATGTGTTTCAAGTCCTCGTTATGGAATTTTATCGTTTATTCTCTAGTTTTTTTGATAGTTTAATATTTTTGATGCTATACTTGCTTATCAAAAAGAAATGTGTTAGTAATTACAATGTGTTATGTGTAAGTTCTTAATTGGATTGGTGCTTTTACTAAAAATTAATCATTAAATTGTGTTTTTAAAAAGTATTTAACTTAACTTTTATTAGGTCTTTCAAGTTTATTAAGAAGAATGGATAAAGAATATGCGACTATCGCTATTGATGGATCTTTGTTCAAACACCATCCTAGATATGAAACGTACATGAGGAAATTCATTGCAACTTTAGCACCGGAAAAAAAGGTTAAAAAAAAACTTTAATTTTTACTGTAGTTGATCAAAATTCAATTATTTCATAAATCTGTATCCCTTTGAGATTTAATCTTTCCTCCTTCATTTCAAATATAATATTTTGTTTCTTATTCTTTACCATATTGCTTTCATACGTGTTCATTGTTTGCACTAGGACAGTGGTGTCTTCAAACTTTGTGGACTCAGTCTTATGAACTATAAGGTGTTTTTGAGGAACCCCATCCCTACCCTAAGAACACTACTTAAAATAATAATTTAAGTTGATCTACAGGTTATAGGTACTTTTTTTATGTAAAGATAATTAAAGGAAAGTATTGTATTTTCCATTAAAAATTTGCAACATGAATTTAATGTAATTTACTCATTGGATAGTATTAATTTGTACCCCAAGTTTGTCTTCTACCTTTGCATTATATTTAGTGACTGTTATATGCTTATATTTTTTTACTCAAACTACTGGTCTAATCCTGTTAAAGTTATCAGCAGTCACTTTATTCTTTTGCATTTAATTTGTTTCTATATTCGTATCTGTTGCCACATACATTGAGAAAATTTCACTTAACTTTAAGATACCTTTTCACGTTGTTTCAGATAGTACTGAAATGCTTATAGCTGCATGAATTTGTTACCTAATATTTATGAGCTGTTCTTAAATTTAGATCCTAATGTCGAATCTTTGATATGTTGATGTTGATAAGTTCTTACCTATCCAACATTTACAAGTCTGATTTATCTCAGTACTTGGACCTTATTTTGTGTCCATTCGTGCTCAGTTTTCTCTTCTAGGAAATATATATATATATATTTTTTAAAAATTTTAAAAGAAGGCTTTTTAACTCTGATCTTAATTCGTTTTTCATTAGAAAACTGTTTTTTGCAAACTTTCTTTTTTTCCTTAATTTTTATGTGTATGCAGTCCTAAAAGGGTTATGTTTATTTACTTCATTTAGAATGACAAACATGTCTGCTAAATAGAACAAACATTACAACCATGTTTCATCACATAATTTAGAAGGAAAGTCATCTGGTTGATTGAAAATAATCTGACCATCTCTTAATTCAAGAAGTGGATTCAAGATTTTTCCTTTTAATGACTATCTATTTGTGAAAGCAAGGCTCTATAGTCACTGGATAATTCTCGAATTTAATTTTCTTGATTTTATTAAATTTATCATTTTTTATGGCATCATTTAAAATATCCTTTAATGCATTCAGTATTCGTTTTACTACAAACTTATTGTGATTAATACAATTGAGAGAAAGAATATGTTTAATGTGCTTTGAAATGAAATTCATATTATTCCTTTATAGCAGTGCTCCGCAACCTTTTTATCGCCGCGGACCGGTCAACGTTTGTTAATTTTACCGCAGCCCGCTGAGGGGGAGGATGTTGATTGTTTATATTTTAGACTGTTCTGATTTAATAATTTTAATTTTATTGTATTTATATATATAATCGTGACTTCTGAATAAAATATAGCTACACCAAAAAATGAATATAAAGTGATTTAACAAGGAATATTAAGTGATTTTCATAAAAAGTAGCAAACCTACCACAGTAAATAAAAGAAATAATTTAATGTTTCTTGTGCGGACCGATAGTATTTGATCCACGGACCGGTACCGGTCCGCGGACCGGGGGTTGCGGAACACTGCTTTATAGGACCCAATAACGATTTTTGTCCATCCATACAAATATAGTCTTTTGTGTCACTTACTGTTTTATTGACAAGTTGTCGACCATGGCATAAGTATTTGATTTAAACCACCAGCTTGCTAGTCCACAGTTACGCCATGCATGCATTAAATGACTGCAGCGAAATGGGATCACTGCTCAAGCCAGTTGTTATTAGTTGTACTTTTTATTCCTATCCTTTGCTGTTTGCCACCTGCAGAAAAAGAGAATCACTACCTATACTCCCTTTTTATCGAGGAAATTCTTTTTACTATTGATAGACTTTCTGTCACCGGTCATGTTCATGAAATATTCGATCATGATCGTTTGGTTTCTTGAGTTCTCATTTACATATACCATTGAAAAGATTCTTTAAAAATTAATTCTCACAAACACTTCTTATACTTAAGTTAGGAGGATGCTTTTGACACATTTTAACAATTTTAAAAAATAAATGTCTTTTTTCTCTGATTATATGCGTCTTCCTAGTTTTAAAGGGATTTTCTCTTTCCAAAAAAAGGCGCCTATCGTCTTGATTTTGGGGTAAACAAATTGCATGAATGATAGTCATTTATCAATACCATTGCCCCTGTAATTATATATTTTAAATGTTTGAGAATTTTTCTGTTTCTGGTAGAAAAACTTTAGTTATTTTAATGTAACACTCATAATAAGATTAATAAAAGCTCAATAAATGTTAGTTAAAATCTATTTTTTAAGTGCTTTCTAATTATAAAATGAAATGAGGTATTTAAAGTAGAATAAACGTATCAACGTAATTGGTTTTTTGTCTGTTACAGGTATATATTCTGTGTTTAGTTGTAAAATTGGAAGTTTTATTTCAATTCTTGAACAACATTGAATTTAGATACAATACTACATTTCTGCTATAATTTACTCAAAAATATGTAATATATATTTTCTGTAATCTTCTGCACATCATTAAAAAAGGAATGTCATTTTATGAAACAAACAAAGGATAAAAAAGCATCTTTTTCAATATAAGATACATATTATTGAAATGAAAAATTTTTGCTCAATTATAAATTTTTCTTGTACTAGAACAAACCTCACATATAGTTAAAATAAGTGACAATGTATATCTGTATTTTTATATTTATTAATTTCTTTTTATAGTTCGAACTAATTCTTGCAGAAGATGGTAGTGGAAAAGGGGCTGGATTAGTGGCTGCTGTTGTAACTTCATTAGATACATCTCTTTTGCATTCTTAAAAACTGTTACCATATTAATTACTATATAAAATATTTCATGTAATGTTAATTCTTTGTATCACTGTTTTATATATCTGAGTGGTTTATTTCTTTTAAGAGCCAATTTTTGTATTGTTATTTAGTTTTGGTGATTTATTATTTTAAAAGCCAATTTTTTACTTTGTTGTATCTTTATATATTTATAATGATTTTATTGGTTCCAGTACTTTATATTGTGATACATACCCGGTGACTTGTTTATTTGTAAGCATTTTTAATTATTGATGTTATATTAAAGAAAAATAAATAGTGAATACTTAGAGTCCTTTTGATGACTGTAAAACAATAACAATCAATGAACAGCAGATTAGTTGTTTTTCTTTTAAATTAAGAAATGGGAATCTTAATGCAAATTTTGATTATTTGTTTCTCTTTTAAATAGTTCTTGAAGTAATCATTTCATTTTAAATATATTAATTTATAGCATTGAGATCACAGTCACTAAAAAACTTAGTAACAGATTTCAGAGTAATTTATGTTAAGATTCAAATCCAGGTCAGATATGAATTATTCTGTTGACTTCAGTAGTTCAGTCTGAGTCCTAATAATATTCGTTACAGATCTTGAATCTTGCCATCAAAGAGTCTCAAATGAGCTGATAATTTATTCTTCTCTCTCTCTCTCTCTGTCTTGTTTAAAAAAGAATATTATTCATCAAATGAGATTTTTGTATAATGTATAAAAATAAGATGGAAGAAAGAATTGGATAATTTACTTATACTTTAACATTTGTATATAGTTCATTAAAAAAAATGTTTATAGATATATTTCTGGGTCGTAGTTTCCTGGTGGCACAGAATCCTCAGACTCATTGCCAAAAATTGAAAACTAAATATGTTTATGTAGAGTGTTGGAGGCTACTGCTCATTAAATAAGATCCTCTAATTCTGTGCATAAAATTTTTAGAAAATGTCTTGCCAACTCAAACATCCCCATGATCCAATCATATTTTAATTATTTTTATAATAAATATCCACTTTTAGTGACCACTAGTTTCTTATATTAAGCCAAAATTTGTTTCTGGCTTTAAAAAAAATAAGATTTCTTAAAAGAAAAGTTTTTATTCTGTTAAAAAAATAGAAAGAAAAGATTGGCAACATTAAAAGAAAAAATATTCAATTCACTTAATAACTTTCAATCGTAAACAAAGGTATAAAACAGTTGAAAAACATTTGAAATACTTTGTTGTTCCATGTGATAAACTGTCACAAGGTGCTATTTTGTAATATTTGAGGACGACCTTTTCCAAATCTCTTCCCCCAAATAATGGCTTTGTATATTCAGAATTGTAACAGTTTAGTAGAAATCAAATATTTTCATTCTTCAGACTCTTCTCTCTACCTTTTATTTCTAAGTATTTTGTGCAATTCAGGGATTTTTTTTTATGACCTCACTAGAATTTTATACAGTGAACTATTTAACAAAGTGTGACGGATATTGCTCTATCCTTCCACTAATCCTCTTGAGAAATCTTTGAGCTATCAATTTGCGTTATTCACAACCAATTCTTCAGAAGAAGAAAATCGTGATATGCAAATTAAGTTACTATATATAGTCGGAAGTTTTTCTAGCTAGAATAGAGAGTAGGAGAGGAGATAAACCACAGAAATCAGGTGAGATCGTTACTGACAGGTATCATTATTGAATTATGTTGAACAATACTTATTAGGAAAAATATTTAAAGTGACAATTGATCACTGAGATTAAATTAATATTAGATTATATCGGATAATAGATTAGATCCTATATAAAGTAAGGATCGAGTTTGATAGTCTCCTAATCTTTCGTGTATTTTCGTCGTTGTTCCACTTTCGCGGTTAGCACCGAGACATTCTCTTACTGTTATTAATTGAAATTGTGTGTTATATTGGAGCAATAAATAGATTGATTGGATCATGGCGAGCGTTTTTTCCCTACCTCCTACATATCTAGTGGCCCAAGAAAGGTGAAAACCTCTCACAAAAGGACATCTTAATTATAAATCATGATCAGATAACAAGAGCCATACACTGCCAACACCTAGATAGAGATGTTGACACTGCTAACGCCACCCGGTTCCCCTCTCATCGAATGATGTATAAGGTGTCCTGAAACTCAACATTAAGCAAGATACAGGCTGAAAGCAGGAGTCGTATCATTTCTATAAAAAAAATTTTTAATTCCGTATCACTTAGTTAAGGGATGACTAGCTTATGTTGAAAATTGACACCCTCCATCACATCATTAGATACTATGACCACAAATTTCACAATTTTTCCCTCTCATCTGACATAACCATGCTATTAATCAACTTTGCTGGTTTAGTTAAAATCAGTGTAATTTGTTTGATTCGAAATTTAAGAAAATTACATATCCTAACTTTGACTCTTCATAAAAAAAATAACTATTGCATATAACCCCAGGCAAGTTCAAAAGATGGCTCGTTTAGTTAAGATTTCAAAATGTTTTTTCTGTTCATAAGAATTGTAGAGAATTTTTTTAATTTGTAAAACATCTTCATTTTAAAAATACCTCATTTGACACTCCATCATACTATTAGGTACTGTGACCACAAATTTCTTAACTTTACTATGAATTTTTCACTAATATCATCTTGCATAGCCGTGCTATTAATCTCATTCACAAATCCAGCAAAAAACTGCTGGTTTGGTTAAAATTAGCGCAGTTGGAGAAAATGATGTCACATAACTTTGACTGTACATAAAAAAAGAGAAATTGAGATTCCAAAATGGTACAACACTTGCTACTTTTTTATCCATAACATTTATTGCCAATTTTTTTGTTACAAAATGACTTCATTTAAAAAACTCAATCTTAAGTGTGTAACTCAAATTATAAGCAATAAATTCCAAAATAAAACAGAAAAAAACTTTGTTATACTTTAATGAATGAAATTTTCGATGTGTTTGCCTTCTAATTTTAAACAAATTGAAAATGTAACCAAACTGCCCTGAAGGATTGCTGAAGCAATTGAATAATTAAATTTAGCAAGTTATTCATGACTCATTAAGCGATCACTTAAAACGTTATAGAGCCTACATTTGTGTTAAAAGCAAACACTTCAAACATATAATTCATTTAAGTATTACAAAAAAAAATGCTTTCTTTTTTATTTTTGAATTTATTGCTTAGTTGAGTTACCCACTTAAGATTCAGCTTTTTAAAATAAAGTCATTTTATAAAAAAAAATATTGTCAATAATTGTTATGGATAGAAAGGAGCAAGTTTTGTACTATTTTGGAATCTTAACTAAATGGGTCATCTTTTTAACAACTTAAATCTAATAAACAGTGGTGTGTTTAGATATTCAAAGGTGCTGGGGTACAAAAAAAACGAAGGCCTCATTTTGGTTGGGTTTTATCAAATGAAAGTAAAAATATATGAATATTTTAAAAATACTAAGTTTCTGTAACATGAGCTCTTTATCATTCTCTGCAGAACAAGGAAAGCAAAGCTACTCGTACTTACTACCTACATGTATGAACTTTAGTGATCGCCCAGATTCGATATGACACCGTGACAGACCTCTTCCAGAACAACCGTGAAGAGCTTAGGAACTGCCGGAACCGGAAGATGAGGAGTAACGTAAAAGATAATAAAAAAATTAAACAATAACGAGCTAGATTACAAATAATAATACAGATATTAGGAAATAAAACGATGTAGGTAAAGAATAAAAGATTTATTACATGAAAAAGAGAGAGTCAGACTTACCTACTAACTACAAATTAACAATTAAGTTTACAATCTCTTACTAGCTGTAGTTTGTGCAAAAGTATTAATAACTTCGTTTACCTCCAGGCTTGGTGGGACTTGGTTTTCAATTGCTATATGTGATAAATGTTGGAGTCGAGCTTGGTCCAATAAAATTAAATAATTTTTAATTTGCTAAATGTTCTATCAGCTGTGCTGCTGAAGTAACAGAAATAGTTTAGAGTAGTAACATTGCTGTAAATACTTCTGTAAGGTCCTATTCTCTCACTCCATATTTGCACATTATTTCATTGCATAATTGGTGAACAGTCCATGCCTGGGTTATTTTCGGGGAAACTAGGTGGTAAATATTAAAAAGAAAAGTTTAGGCCTATTATAGCAGAATACTTATTTTAGAATTCATCACACTTTTGTAACAAAGTTGTACCAGTGAGAAACGTGTATTTAATTGAGCTAATATTGTGTACCTTATTAAAAATAATAATTTTAAATATTTCTTCCCGATTCCGAAATCGGTGATCAGAAGCTAACTCATCAAGATGTTTTTTAACGTTTCTTTGCCTTTTTTCTTGAAAATGTGGATTTATACCATGTTTTCTTGCAGTTTCACGGGCACTAAAATTTTGCATGCCCTTTTGTTGAACGAACAAGCAAATACTATTCAAGTCAAACATGTTTGTTTTGAGTTCACAACCCTGCTTAGTTACTCTCAGATACATCTTGTTTTACTCATGAAGATAATTTTAAAAAATGAATTTATGTCATAAAAGATCTGTCATTCAAAGCAAAGTGTTTCAATCTGGTTGGATTTAGGCAATAGCAAAATTTATAGTTAAATACTTCTATGAATTACTTCTTAAATACTTCTGAATTTTGCTGGCAATTTTTAACGTTCATCTTAATTTTGATTAACTTGTTTTTGCATGATATGCCATTTCATCTGTAAAGTTAAAATTTCAGGTAATATTCTTTGTTTTTTTTGTAAATTTTTTTTTACTGTTTTGTGGTCATAGGATCATTTTTACACTATTTGCCCCCACATGTTTAATTTTTAAGAAAAACATAACACTGTGTTTTCAGTTTGATAAATTTTTTCTTTTCCTTTTAGTAAATCTACATTTTTAGTTTTGCTAATTTAGAGAAAAGGAAACATAAATAATTAAGATATAAATTTAGTTGAAAAACTTATAGATTTCATTTTTGCTGTCCTTTTTTATATTGTTGTGGCGTTTGTCAAAAAGGTTTGGGCTATCTCGGAAATTTCCCATTATTTTGAAAATGTTTTATTGTTTTTTACAGTTTCAAAATATTAAAATTAAAAAAAAAATTCGAAATTTTTTTAGAAAAAAATATTTAAGGATAAACTAGAATGTGTAAAAAAATTTGTATTCAATTACTTTTATTAAAAAACTTTAAAAGAAAACTACAAATTAAGTGTTTTGTGATTGTGTGTGTTTCTAGTTTTTAAAAGAACTCTTAAACCTTAGAATTTTGAAACATTTGGTTGAAATATTTTAAGAATTTTGGTTGTAAATAGTCCAGAAGCCAAATTACATTTAGTATTAGAAATGAAACTATGATTTTCTTAAAGATTACGAGATTTAAACAAAATATTTTTGTATTAAATCAGAAATTTCATAATTCAATCCGAAAATTGAAAAAAAAAGTCAAAAACCTGAAGATTATTATTTTAGCAAAGCATTGCAATCAGTTGAGTGTGAATTATTGAAAGCGTCTAGTCTACTAAAATCTTCTGAAAATTACATCCAAAATTTCAAAAATGAATTTGGAAAAGGAGAACGAGGAGCAATTGCGTTATCAGGGCTCTCGTTTGAAGAGGAAGCTGAACAAGCTCGGAGGCAGCATAAGAGAAAAATTGTGAATGAACTGTAGTCGGTTATGAATTTGAAAGAGGGAAAATTTTATAGTGAATTCATTTTATATCATGCATGTTAGGACAAGAGCAGAATCATCCCTAAGAGCTGAGATATATGAAACTACTATATTTTTTGATCACAGATTATTTTTTGAAATTTAGAAGAAAGCAACACAAAAACTAAAGGAAACAGAAAGACGATAGTGAATCTTTTAATTTTGATTAAATGAATTGGATCAATTTTTACTGTTTTTAAGACTACACAGTAGTCTGAAAATTTCATAATTACCAGGGTTTTTTTTTTTTTTTTCATTTTCTATTGGCTTTTTATCATTGAGAAGCTTGCCGCCAAATTTCAGATCTGTTAGCAAATTAGTTTTTAAGATATTTGAAGTTTTATGAACTATGGTTTCAGTTTCATTTTAAAGCATTTTTCTACTCTTAAATTGAATTAAAAATATTTTTGAGCTTTTAGTGTGAAATGGTTCTTAATTCCAATTTTCATTACTAAAATAATTTCTGCTTGATTACATTTTGAGTTCTCATAATTAATCAATTAAGATTAATTCCATGGCCAATTTTTGCTTTAAAAATAGTTTATATAACTTAAAGCTTTATCATTAATTTTTTCTTGTAGAGAAAATACCATGGCCAAAGCGTTGTCAGGATGCTGTGATAAACAATATTTCGAAGAGATGGAATACCACTGAAAATGATGTATCTAAAAATCAGTCCGCAGCTGATACTGCAATTAGACTTCAAACACAAGTATTCTGAATTCAAGTATTGCAAATAAAACTGAATATTTCCTTTGTAACAAATGGTAATATTTATTTATTGTAATGACCACTAGACAGAGTACTAGTTTAGTTTCCCCCTGGTGGGAAACCGGGAGTTGATTGATTAAGTCGGTGACGCATAGCGCGGGAAGTCCTTCCTTACGTGTTCCTGTAATTTTATATATTTATCCTAGAACTGCATAAATGTACCTGTGTACAGTAAATAAACTACTTAGCCCTGAAGTGAATAAATTTCATCTAATGATCTATCCATTCATCCCACCGTGTTAAAACTGGCGCCCAGACCCTTGGCCCGAAGCCTTACGACCCCGTAGAAGCAGAAACCGCCGCTGTGAGGAAACGCCGCAAGAAAATGAAAATTTAACCGGCTCTGTAAAACATACCGTCCCAGAAGAAATTATTGATATTGCGCCGCAATCCTTCTAAAGCAAGAGATGAACCCCGAATACCTTTTCATTTTGAAATCACCCGTCTACGGTCCTGCCGAAAATCTCTGGAAATCGAAAGAGACAATGAATCATCCTGACTTCAATTGTCTGTAGAGGAAAAAGAAGAAAATCTATTTCCTCTGTTGAAAGTTTTCAAAATTCGCGGTAGCAATCCTGCTACAGTGTGTTAGTGCTAGTGATCAGTTCTTCAAAATTCGCGGTAGCAATCCTGCTACTGTGCGTTAGTGCTAATGATCATTCTTCAAAATTCGCGGTAGCAATCCTGCAATAGTGTTTTGTGCATTTTTCATATATACAAGTGGTAGCAACCCTGCTACAGTATTGTGTGTGTTTTGCACAAAGAAAAAACAAGTGATAGCAATCCTGCTACAGCGTAACGAGTGTGTGTGCATGATCTTATTTTATTTCATTGACTTTTTGGAATTATTATGCAATGATAATTCTTAATTTTGCTTTATATTAATTTATTTCTTGAGATAACGTTTCCTGTTAAATATTTTGAATTGCCCATTGATAATTATTATTTTGCTTGATATTTTACTGATTTCATATTGAATTTAGGTAGCATTCATTACATGCCTGATTATTTTATTTTGTTTAGTATTTTCATTGCATTGAATTTTTGTATCATTACAACTGATGATTCCTAAATTTTCTTTATATTATTTTATTATTTGAATTAATGTGTTCCTTGTTGGTATTTTGAATATGTTATTAATTTATTTACCCATTTTAATTGTTTTTTTTAAGTGCATAATAATTTATAAGATTTAAAGGCTAGCTATATTTTAAAGTGTATTCCCATATCTGTAAGAGCTTTGGTGGACAATCAGGCCCTGATTTTAGTTGTTTTATTTATTTGCAACTTTTAAACTTTTTCAATCATGTCATTTCTGCGAAAGGGGAAAAAAGCTGATCTCATTAAGCTTTCTATTGAGTTAGGTGAGTTTGAGTCTGATGGGGAAGAGCTAAAAATAATTGAATTAAGGGCTAAAATTTTATCAAATGATGCTTATAAGGAAGACCCTGAATTTGTGAAATATATCTTTGAGGGAATCGTATTAAATAGGATAGACGAGGAAAACGAACAAAAAGAGAAAACACTACGTGAATTTGAGCTGCAGAAAATACGACTGCAAAATGAGACTCAAACAGTTGTAGGTCCACAAACCCTACTCCAAGCAAAAATCGAATTAAAAAAGCTGTTACCAACATTCAATCCTGAAGTTGATAACATGGACTTGTTCCTCACCTTATTCGAACGTCAAATGAATCTTATGGATCTTGGTGAAGATCTGTGGGTACCCTATCTCATTGGTGCCCTACCTAGTGATGTAACCTCCCTCATTGCCCGTGAGCCTGAGGAGAAATGCAGGGATTACTCCCACATTCGAGGAATGCTTCTGCAACGGTTCAAGTTAACCGCAGAAAAATTCCGGGAGCTGTTTTCACGTCACAGAAAAAGCCCAAATTTGATGTGGAAGGATTATTATTTTGAAGGTTGGCTCAATGAGCTTAAAATTGATTCATTTGATGGCTTGAAGAATTTGATGATTGCCAATCAAATGAAAAAGAAATGCTCTCCAGAGTGTAAGGAACATTACCCGGATATCTGGAAAGAACTTATCTCCCAGAAATGTTAGCAGATAAGCTGGAAGCTTTCGACAATATCCGGCGTTCCTTACTCAGTGGTCCTAGGAAACATGTGAAGGCAAGTGAAACTGTAAATGATGGAAGACAGGTATCATCCAGGAAACCTGACCGCCTTCCCCAAAGAGAATATTCCCATCCAGTACCAAATGAGAGACCCCCTCTCAGATGCTATGGCTGTGGGAGACAAGGGGTGATAAAGTCCAGGTGCCCTACCTGCAACCCCAACTCCTCACAAAGAACAGACGTAGGAACCAATCACATCAATACTTACTCAACTCAGACCAGAAGCCCTCGATTGACCCTAATCGACATAACTTTCTGTGGAATAAAGGGACGTGTATGTGCAGACACAGGATCTTCACATTCAATTGCTGGGAAAAGGATGTACCAGGTATTTAGGGAAAAGGGACTCCTCTTCCAGGAAACCACATAAGCTATGAGCTTGGCAGATGGTCAACAGATCACAGGTGAGGCCCTTACAACCCAAGTGATGGTAGAGATTGAGGGGAGATCAGTCTTGACCAAATTCATAATTCTCCCAAAGGCAAAAGGAAATAGAACTCTTCTAGGAACAGATTTCCTTAGTTGTGCTGGTTTGGTTCTAGATGTGAAGAATACTTGTTGGTACTTCTGGGACAATCCTACCCACAAGTATCCATTTGGTGAAGAATTGGACACCTATGGATTACATCCCAAGGAATAGAAGTCGACCATGAGAAGACTTCAGCTATTTTAAGGATTCCACCTCCTAAAAATGTGAAACAACTGCAGTCCTTCCTGCAAACCTGCTCATGGTACCGAAAATTTATAGCCAATTTTTCTGAGATTGCCCGACCCTTGAGCAACCTAAGAAAAAGTCTTCCTGGAAATGGTCAGAGGAAGAGGAGAAAGCATTTCAGACCTTGAAGTAATGTCCACCAATTTTGAAGCAAGCAGACTTCTCTAAACCTTTCCTGATAAGAACTGATGCCAGTAACTTTGCTCTAGGAGCAGTCCTCCTACAAGGAGAAGACAAAGAAGAACATCCAGTTGAATTTGCCAGCAGGTTGTTAAACCAAGCTGAAAGAAACTACTCGACCACTAAACGCGAAGCTCTAGCTGTGGTTTGGGCCCTCAACAAGTTTAGGGGCTACATTGATGGGGCAAGCATCACTATAGCATCTGACCACCAACCCTTAAGGTGGCTCATGAAACTGAAATCTCCTACTGGAAGACTAGCCCGTTGGGCTCTACAATTACAATCTTTCAACCTCAACATGGAGTACATCCCCGGAAAGAGTAATGTGGTTGCAGATATGCTATCTCGGCCTGCGTGTCATGAAGAAAATGAACTGTGTGAGGTCTGCACTGTAGCCATTGATGTCCCATCCAGGTCTCCCAAGGAGATACGTGATGAACAAATGAAGGATGAGGAGCTGGTCAAAATTATTTCTTGCCTCGAAGATCCTGACAAGAATGTTAATTATGTCAATTGGGTCGAACGAGGTTATTTAATGAATCAAGGTGTCCTATACAGATATGCTCCAGACTCTGAGAGTGAAGAGGCCCAGCTAGTGGTACCTAGCCATGAAAGAACTTTGATCCTCAAAAACCATCATGATGCCCCAATGGTTGGTCATTATGGCGCCGAAGGCACCCATACTCGAATAGCAAAGAATTATTATTGGACTGGCATGAGGAAATACATAACTGATTATCTAAAGAACTGTCCTGACTGCCTTAAATACAAAGCTTCCAATCAGAAACCTTCCGGGCTATTACAGACCTCTGTGCCAGCCCAACGTTTTGAAACCTTGGCCATTGATCTCTTCGGGCCCCTACGTGAGAGTAAAAATGGTAAAAGATAGATCCTCATCATTGAGGATTGTACCACCAAGTGGGTCGAACAGTTTGCACTACCCAATGCCACAGCAAAAGAATGTGCCATTACTTTGATTGAAGAGGTCCTACTGAGGTATGGCATTCCTCGCCGCCTTATCAGTGACAATGGAGCCCTGTTTGTGTCAGCAGTGATGCAACAAATATGCTACATATTAAACATCCATCAATCCCTGATCCCTGTGTACCATCCACAAGCTAACCCAGTTGAACGGAAGAATAAGGATCTGAAACCACGGCTGGCAATTCTCGTATTAAATTTCATCTAATGATCTATCCATTCATCCCAGCGTGCTAAACCTTGATGTATCAAACTACATTATACTAAACATATTGTAGTAAAGTCGTACAAGAGCTTAAACTCCTAAACTGCCTGATTTAAAACTGAAAAAAAAATTAAATTTTATAAACAAACCTGGCTATTTTTAGCTTAAGTTAGTATCATTATTATTTTGTACATAAATGCTTTGTGTTTCAAAACTTTTGTGAAAGTATTAGTTTAAGATTAAGCTGATTAAACTGTAGTCTTAACAAATGCTATCAATATTATACAAAAATATTTTTTGAATTAAAAATATTATTTTTAGTCATATTTAATTAAAATAATGTTTTAATGTAGAACATACATTGAAAAATAACATATTAAAAAAACAGAGCTATACGATCATTATAAATTTTCTTTTATGACTTTACAAACTTTAAATGCGTTTTTCTCAGACTTTCTATTTTGAAAGTATAAGTGTTTTCTAATCCCTAAGGCTTTTTTTTTCTGTTCAAGATAGACCTTTGAAATTTTTTGTATAAACTCCCAAACGTCTATTCTATAAAATTTAGTATGGGTTTTAGGGCTGAGATCTCTAGTTATTTTTCTAAAAAAGGCTAAAGATATTTTAAAAATTTTCATGTTTTTTCCAGGTTTTTCTAGAAAAATAATTATTAAAATTCAACAAGAGAATAGATTTTCAAATCTATACTAACTTTTGTTTGCAATAATTTAAGAAATATAAATAACTTAGAATGACTAAAAAATTTTAAAAATTGAAAATTTTATAAAAACTTGGAAAAACTTCAAAAATTCCTAATTTTTTAAAATTGTAAAATAATGACTGGTCAAGCTGACTTTTTGCTCTTACAGAACCAACTTAATAATATAATCTAAATATAAAACATAAATTATTTTTGATGTAACTGTCTCCAAAAAAAAATGTTTGAAAAAGGGTACTGTGTAGTCTTAATCCCCTAACTCTGGGTCTAACAGACTATAAATGATAACCCAAAAATAGTAATACTGCGCTGGTGTTCAAAATTAAAAAAATTTCTTAGATTTGTTTGATTATCTCTAGAACTACTGAACAGATTTTAACGAAATTTGGTTTGTACATAGGGTTGATATATTACAAAAAAAAAAAATGTCCATATAACACTTACAATACACACTTATGATCGTGCGTAATACTCATCAGAATTGGAAGGTATGAAACAGGGTTGCAGAATAGAACAAAAAAATGGGGTATGGTCCCTACTTACAGATGAACAGACCTCACATTGTGATTTTATGCTGGAAATAAGAGAGCTAATGAGTTCCTGTGGCTCTTAGTTGTACTGTTTCAGCATCGCTGTTTTCAGACCTTTGAGGATTCTTGAAGGGCGGTAACGCGTAATAATTGCCCTCCCCAGAGTGTCCCAGGCATCCTCTATAGGGCTTAGTTCTGGAGATCTGGCTGGCCAACCCATCCGGCGAATATACTCACTTTCCAGAAATTCGTCGACCATATGAACTCTATGTGGTTTCACGTTGCCATCCATTAAAATGAAATTAAGGCCAACTGTACCTCTGAAAAGGCGAACATAGGGCTCCAAGATCTTATCCCTATACTTCACAGCAGTCACAGTTTTTCTTTGAAAGACATGGAGGTGTGTGCGGCCACCCAACATGATGCCTACCCAGATAATCAAGCCTTCTCTGCCGCAATGGTAAGTTTCTCGGAAAATGGAAGGTAGGCAGCTTGTTTCTGATACTCTCCATAAAAAAGTACCGTAAAAATCACTGATTAGGTTGAACTCGGACTTATCAGTGAAGAGAACGGTCACCCATCGATTCACGCTCTAATCTCTATGATCTCTGCGCCATTTTAGAGAAGGTCATGCCTTGGCTTTCTCTCGACAGATTCGGTATTCTGAAAGTATTTCCATGAGTTATAAAGACGACACTGGACGTTAAATTGAATTCTCTACAAGTTTGGATTTGAGACTGACTTGCCTCTAGTCTACCCACAGTTTGACACCTCTTTCCAACTTCTAAACGTTGGAGTCTACTCCTGAATTTTTAATTTGTCCGATTGCTGTAGGTAGCACCAAGAAATTCTGCAAGATGTGCCAACCAACGATTGCAAGAGAAATCACCCCGATTTTCCCTAATGCAGAGATACTTTTGAAAATATTTTTAACAATATCTGTATCAAATGAGAGAGAGATCTTTTTTCAGTTTTAAACGCATTTAAAATTATATAAGAAGTGCTATGGAAAAGAAGACAAATTCAATATATAACATGACCACATTATACATAGAACAAGATGTTCTGGACAAAATAAACTGCTGGCCATTAAAATTACAGCACCATGAAGGAAAGCAAATACAAAAAAGATATTTATTGTACGTAAATAGTATGGCATGAAGACAAAATTATTAAATTTGAAAGTAGGTTGGGGGTTCATAGGGGTTCCCGAAATTAGTAGTAACAGTTGCCACCCCCTGACAGCCAAAACCGCCCTTACCAGTTAGCCATGGAGTCGAACTGGGCTTGGATGATAGAAACGGGCAACTCATTCCCAGCTGCTTCAAGTTGTGTGATGCTACACATCATCAACCGTATTTAGGGAAAGGAGTGGCTGACCAGAGTCTCAGCAACCCATAACCAGATGTTTTCGATGGGTTATAGATCTGGAGACCATGCACGCCAGGATAACAATCAAATACTTTGTGTATCGAGGAAGGTCAGAACACGGCGGGCAACATGTGCTTTCATTATACTGCTGTAAAATGGAGTTTTGCAGGTTTGGGCGATAGGGCTCAACCACTGGACGTAAGTCGACAGTAATGCACCGATCTTCTATCAAATTACCATCGATCTGAACTAGAGAGATGCGTGTCATCTACCCAATGGCTGTCCAAGCCTTTATATTAGGTTTAAGGTTCTCTATGCCAATATCGAATGAAAGAAGGTAAAGAACGATCTCCTCGGAGCCTCCAGAAATGTATACAGCCATCGGAATACTGTGCGCAGAACCGGGAATCGTCAGAAAATACATTGGGCTTCTCCTGTATCTAACTTTGTCGTTCTGTGCACCAGAGTCGCTGTCTCTCTCTGTGTTGCATTGTCAAGGGAAGCTGAAGAAATGGCCACCGTTCTGACAGTCCGTGCTGCTGCAAACGTAATTGCACCGTACGATCGGATACTTGGCGTGCTGCGAACGTGTCCGTTTCCTGACTAACGGTCCGCAATGTGGTTGTACGGTTTTGCAAGACCGACCTCACACTATGCTGTTTATTATGACCCACTGATTTCATATTCGCATGAAAGTGGTTTGATTTCGACTAGTACCAGGGGTGGGGACTTCCACATCTACACACTTGATAGGCAACGATCCTGCCTTTATCAAATTTTGATACTTGCTGGTAAGCATCTTTTCTTCTTATTCCAGGTATAACACGATATTCTGAGCAAACTTCGAACTTACAAGACATTTTCCAAATGAGAAATCCACTATACAACTTTGCTTTTATGAAGTACTTCGGATGTCGTTTTCCCCTCCTGCGAAGTCTAAATGCGCTGAAATATTAAACATATGCTTATCCCAACCTCTTGTTCCTTTCATGTGATTTTGTTGTTCATCAGATAATTCTATCCTGGTGTTGCAATTTTAAAAGTCAGCAGTTTAGATATGTGTGTGGCAAATGTAATTAAGGGGGTCTGGCACGTCCATAGGAGCCCATGTTAAATTGTGTAAGTTTATGTACCTTTTTCTCAGAAACTACTTATTTCTCATGGATAAAATTTTTTACAGTAGGTTATGCGTACTATTAATAACACTTAAACGAAGGGTTTTGTCTTTTTTAAAAGAATTAAACTAATTATGAATTTTTTAAAAATTGTTCAATTTTTTCCCCTAAAATTTAGTTTAAAAAAGCTTTAGCTAAAAAAGTTTGCAAGATATATCTAATTCCCTCCATTAAAATGTGTAAACATTCTAAAAGTCTTCTCACCGAAACTTTGAGAATTATATGATAAGTAATTTTTGAGAAAAAGGTACATAAAGTGAAAAATATTACATTTTGAGAAATCAGACTTTAAATTAAAAATTTTTAATTTTTTGATCATTTACTTTTTTAGTACTTTCCAGAAGCATATGAAGCACTCTTTGATCAAGCAAAAGACTCTTCTAATTTTTATTATTATTAACAATTTTGCCTTTTTTGGGGGGATCTCAAGATGCTTTCGTTGGGCTATAGGGATCCTACTTGCATCAATTTTTTGAAGCATGACACGCAGTTCTAACTTGGTTCTGCATCAAAATGTTTTAAGATCTTTAATTTGGTACATGATTCATATTAAACTGTACAATAACCATATTTACCCCTAATTTTAGAGTTTTTAATGCCACATATATAGATCTTGGAAACACTGACCATAGGGTGTTATTAACTGACATATTTGGGTTCTAAGTCTTTCCATGTAAACATTTTCTTAATAATATAGGTTCACCTAAATCTCTAAAAATTGGCTTCATTTAATTCATTATCGTATATAGCACGTGTATATGTGCTTATGATCTTAGTGCCTTTCGTTACATTCACAGTTTCTGTCTTTTGAAACTTGCACCAGGCATTTATACCCGCGGGAAACAGTCCATGTTGAGGGCTCTCGTTTGAAGACAGAAGATGTAAATAAACACAGCCCAAACATCAGTTTTCATTGATACTATTTCTGATAGCCATACTATAATGTTGAATTTTTGATATTAAAATTTCGGTGTGTTGGTTACGAACACTTAGGCTTCTTCCATCATTTAAATTTTTTTCTCCTTGTTTCGCTTTTAAGATCCTAAAGACGTGTACCTATACACTTTGGGATAAGCCCAATTCAATAAAATTTTCCAACGTGAACATCATATGGATTCGCGCTCATCAGAAACTTATTTAAGAGGAAATACGGGTGCTCCTAGCAGAGCTCATTTGATGTGCTTCAAAGAGTAGCTTAATTTTAAAAAATAAATAAAAAATACTTCTAATTATCATATTTTCTCATATTATTTTAAATAGAAATATTTGAGCTTTTAGAAAACATAAAAGAGTGAAAATCGATAATTTTCCAAAAATTCATGTGCCGGACCCTTGAGTTTTCCAAAGAGAAATCAAGACAAAGTTATATAGCAAAATTGTAAGCTCTTTTGAAGGTTTTTCATTTTTTAAAGTACAGTTAAAACTTTTCTTGAGTCGTTGAGTTTTATTATTAGCAGTACATTTTACTTTGATTATTTATAATGTCAGTCAATCTTGACACTATTTTAGTTTTTCGACTCTTGAAACCATGGGCCTCAAACATCTATCCACCAGGGGTCTCCCACTAGCTTAATCTGCCTCTGGCAATGTGCCATCTTCCTTACGGCAACGGCATACAAATCTCTTGAAACTTAAAAGAAGGGTTCCTATAATATTCACATATTGGAATTAAGAATATTAGAAAAAAAGAGGAGAGAGAAAACAGATTTTAAATATATATAGTGTGACGAAGCATATATCTCTTCCCCCTATTTTCCAACAGATCCTTTGCCCCTTGCCGACAGAAGTTGCGAAAATTCCAGGCATTTCCCTAATTGCTGGGAAGGAATTTCGTAACTGGGTGGTCGAGTTTCGGCACCTTTTTTCCCAGCTGACCGGACTGTCAAAAAGAGGCGCCTTATCATTGTGTATTCATTTTCCCACAACTCGTTGACGACGGCGCGTCTGAGAACGTACAAAGGTGCACCCAGCCTCGGCGCTTCTTTGAGACTAGCGAACAGGAAATGAGAACGATTTGGCGCAGCAGAAGGGTAAGAGATCAAGGGAGCCAAGACCGGAAGGCGGCACAAGAACGAGAGGGATTGAAGCCGACAAAGAGATGAGAGGTGGATGACGAGGAGAAAGAGAGATGATATAAAGAGGGCGAGAGAGT